>VXBA01005349.1:465138-495764 GCA_013399895.1 Serilophus lunatus
AGAAGGATCACAGCCCCGGTGTCCAGCGCCTGCAGACCCCACGGTGGGAGTCCACCCATTTCTCTCAACCCGAGAGCCATTTCCAGCTGGCTAGCAAGTATCCTTCGGACCAGGGAGGGAGGGAACTGGTTTTCACCTGTGTTTGTGTTTTTCAGAGAGTTTGGAGGTCCTGAAGTCCTTTGGAGAGAGGGAAAAGAAGGAGACACCTTTTCCTACCCTTCCTCCCTGTTTCTTTCAACTATCCATCTGGCTGAAAGGAACAGTTCCCTTCCTTCTTTTGTTTTTTCCCCGTTTTGTGTGATTTTTTCCTTGCATGTTGGGGGTCCCTCAATGTAATTCTAAGGTCTCCTGGTGGTTACCCTACCTCTCTGATTCAAATTCCTTGTAATAAATTGTTCTCCTGCTGACCATTCTATTCAGTTTTCCATCATTTTTAATGAACCTGCCCCCTGAATGCTAAAAGGTGGGTCAAAGCACCACACTACCTCTGTACTTCTCCTACTTCATTATTTTTGCATCTACATCTTGCTCTGTTGTGTACCTCATCTGCTATAATTTTTATCATACTAGCTTGCAGAGTGCCTGGCCCAGGACTCTTCTCTTTTTATTTTCCATTGAGTCTTTCTGGCAGACCCACTCATTTGTTTTCTTGTCTGTGTGTGCTATTTTCAGGCTACACCTTATTAAATTCATCTTCACTTACTTGTATTTTTTTTAAGAACCTCTGTGCTACTGATCCATAAGTCATTGCAGGAAGGACACACTGATTGAAAACCTCTCTTTCCAGGTGGAATGGTAAATTGCTTTTCATTATGTGATTCAGATTTTTTGAAGTCTTCAGTTTTACCTAAGTCTACTTTTCTGAAAAAAATCCACAACAATCAAAGCCAAATAGAAAAATCAAAAATACCTTTTAAGAATAATGTTGAAAGTAAGTATTTTAGTTTACATATCTTCAAGTGCAATTTACTGCAGGAGTGCAAAACTATGATTTTTAGAGACAGAGTCTAGATCTATTTATTGCTAAATACACCCTGGTGATTTACTGGTATAGCAACGAAAAATGAAGAAAAATTTCATCAGTAGTATCTTGCACAGCAGCAGAGGGGATTGTGTCTCTTTTGGTGTCCACAGTTTTGCTTGCTGCATTCTAGGAGTAGCTGGTTGTGGGATGCCTGATGGTCTTTTTTATAACTTGATTTGGTGAAGAGCCAAATGAAGAGCCCCAGTGACAGTGTACCAGAATCTGGCTTTCTGGAATTACTTATGCAGCAATATTGTTCCCTTAAAAAGATGCATTTCTTTTTTTCTTTTATTGGTTGTGCATTAATGAATTCTTTCAAAAGTCTAACTCATTTGGTATGGACACAGTTGAATTTTGATTTTGTAGAAGAAAAGTGATGTGTTTCATAGTCATTGAAAACCTCACTTATGTAAGTGCATCTGTTCTTCATTTACAACAATACGGAATAGCTTTGCACACAGAAATAGTGAACTTGATATCAGATATGGGAGAACCAGGAAAGCACATTTTAGCTTCTTCCCTAAAGTCTTTCTGCAGATATACACTCACAAATATACACATGTAAAGGTCAGAGTCAAGCCTCCAGGACCTGTGGAAATTAATTTTCTTTGTTTCATTGTATTTTTTTTCATGTTTACTGTAATTCCTGAGCACTTTTTCTGTCTGTAAGAGTTATGGAAGCTCCAGGCAGAGAACCATTGCATACTTTATCAGGCAATTGCCACATTTCACACACATATTATGCACTGTCCCATGTCTTCATACTTGTACAAATCTGTTAGGATGGCATAGTTTCAAGTTGGTCAGACTTGCCCTAGGGAATTAAGGAATCTGCCAAGATTGGTAGGAAGCAAGGAACAGGATAGTAACGAAACCTTCCCCTCCTCAGAACATCATATATCTTCAGTATCAGTGTGCTCAATGCTTGTTGGGTTAAATTCTGCTCCGTGATACATCTGCAAAACAGGAGGAGCCCATTATGTATTCCCTTCAGATGTTTCAGATGACATATGCACTGATCTGGACTCTCAAGGAGAACTTGAAATTGAGATAAAATAATCTAAATCTGGCATATAGCTAGTTTGATTCAAAGAAAGATGTTTGAAATGTGAAGAAGTTCAGGAAAAGCTGATTTTTTTTTTCTGTCTTTATTCGAGCTCTTGAAAACATAACCAGTTGAGGGCTGAATAATTGTATTCAGGATCAGACTCCTCACATAAAATTATTCATACATGTAACAGGTTCACAAGTCTTGAAAAGCCTAATGCTTGGCACTTAAAGTAATAATTTTGCCAGGCAGGGGTTATTATTTTTCCATTTTCTGGATTTTAAACACAGACTGAATGTATACAATAAAGGATTATACAGATGTGCATCTGTGACAATGCATCTAGGAAACACTGCAATTATGGAAACCTAATAACAATAATATAATTTTTTAGTAATATAATTTTTTAATGTTGCCTGAAGGGGCAGCTTGTAGAAAATTTCCAAACAAGACTGCAATTCTCTATGTTTCTGGGAAGTTTCATACGGTATTTGGGTTATCAATAATGATAACTAGAGGTCAGCTTCTGCCTCTTGCCAATCACCTGTGTTTACCAGTGTCTTCCTGTAAAAAAGGAAAAACAACTGTACAGATGTGTTTTCCTGACTTAAGTGAGAGAACTATATACTGACAGAAGAAATTTAATCACTTTCCATACACATCAAATGTGCGAATCTCTCTTTATACTAGCATGGGGAAACAGCTAGCTAGACTTTTCTTGCTTTGCTTACACTGGTTTGAATGAGACAACTCTGATGAGACTCATACATTTATTCCAGATGTATGTGGTGTAACACAGAACAAAACCTAGACTAAGTTGCTTATCTGTTCAAGTAAAGGGATTTACCGGCACATAAAGTAATTTAATTTTTGATCTTCCTTTTTTATTTTTTTATTTTAAAGCTATATTGCTCCCATGTAAAACAGAAGGGTTTTCCAGTACTCAGGAATGCAAACAGTCAGCATGTCTCTAAGAATATTCTGCTGAAGTGCAATCCCTGAACCTGTATATTTCAGACAGTAGCAAATGCCACATCCCCTGCTGACCAGAGCAGACGCTGCTGCTCCTCTGATTGAGTGAGTTCCAAATTTTGATGCCTATACCTGCAACTTGCATGTGGGAATTAATCCTCAATCTGACTGTATTAGAGCTGACAGCCCTCTAGGTCCCTCCAGCTGTCACCAAAATAAATTCTCCACCAGCCTTTCTGCCTGTCCAGAATGCCTTAGGCAGCAGGGGATGTATTTTTCTTGTTTGTGTCCATCTATGGTGACACAGATGGCAGTGTGGCTGCAATAAAGCTGAAGCATTCCCTAGCAAGAAGAACTCACTGGCTTGTCTTTTTCTCATCCAGGTTAATTCAGTTTTTCTGATGTTTGACTCCAAGGCTATGGTTGTGTAGAGTGAAGCTAAAAAGCCTGCTGACTTCACAAATAGGTGCCCCTGGTTACAGGAGGAATTGTCAGTCAAGGTTGGTGGCTGATGTTCCATAAACATTCACATCCTGGAGAGAACTCTGGGTTGATTTGATGAGCTTTGATGTAGAAGTGGAACTAACTAGCATACCACTGTGTGTCAGTTCTCAGAGAAGGCAGATAGACATCTCAGACACAAAAAGCAACTGCTGAGATGAGGCATCCCTTTGAGATGGTAGTAAACTTTGCAATAGTCATTCCTTGACCTAGGAAATCAGTGAATTGTAATGGTTTGGTTTCTGATCACTGTGATATTCCTTTGATTACTTGAGTGGATAGAGGTTTTTTTGGAGAGGCTCTTGAGACAAAAATGCAATTTAAACAGCCTTACTTAAGTCCTCCAATCTCTCTCCAATCTATTTTAGACTCCCTGTTTTCTCTTACCCTCAATCTTTTTGATACCTTTCCTCAGGCAGCAGACCAACAAAGAAGAGTCCACAACAAAGCTCTTAGCAATTCCTTCATTCTTAATTCTTCACAAAGGAGGGTGGAATATTTAAGTCCTTTTTTCCACTAAAATGGCTGAGACAGTTCACTTTGTTTTCTCATCCTAGATTATCAGTAGAGCTGTCAAGGAGGTATGGCAGGAAGGTCAATGGCAGAGGTAGAACCATCACTTTGCTTCTGCACATCCCAGATGTGTGCTGCACATCCCAAATGGTGCCAGGCAGAAGGTGATGTGCACCCCTCATTATTCTTAGGCCTGAGAGAAGGATAGAGGAGTACAGCCTTCACTTTTCTCATGCTTTAGAATAAGGACTATCATGAACAGGATCTCCTTGCTGGAGTGCAGCAGTGGTATCTGGTCATCCACCCTCAGGCTCAGAAGAACGAGGGTGCACAAAAGTTAAGATATGCTACTGGTGTTGGGATTTTTTTCACTTCTCTGATCAAAGGGAATTACAATGTTGTCAATTGCCTCACTTCTACATGGGGCTACTGAAGAAGGAGATGGAGTTATGCCACACTAAGGGCAGGAATTTAGAGCTGGTGGTGGAAGAGCATCAGCACAGGTGGAGAAGGACATGTTGACAGGTTCCTCCAGAGCGCACATCTAGCTTCAGCTGTGTTCCTGTTTGAATCTCAGCATGGAAGAGTAACAGCAAACATTGCCTCAGGGCCTGGGAGAAAGAATCAGTTTCTGAAAAAATGAACAAACAACCTCCTGGCAACTGACTGGGCCATCCCTTCTGTATGCCACTGTTTCTGTCTTGGCCTTCCCTCACCCACTATGCCCTGCCAACCTGCTATGATACAAAAAACACCACAGCCTTGTTTTTTTTCACAGCAGTCTAACTTCAGCTCACCCTCGACTTGCTACCAGTGGGCAGCAAGTTGCTATGGCAGACTCAGGGTAGAAGTCTTGCTGTGAGGACATTGACATCCCTGAGTAAGGGGACAGGAGGAGGTGTGCTCACCCTTCTGCTCAGAAAAAAGTGTCATTACCTTCATTTAGGTAATCAAATGGTCAGTTTCTGCTAACGGCAAGGATCATATATATGTGTAAAAATAAGATTCCAAACTATCTGCCATCTATTTTTGAAAATAAATCTATTACCATCCTGAAATACTACTCACATGGGTTTTTATCATTAACTTTGGTTAGCATTTTTAAAAGAGACATTTTGGAAGAGTGGAGAATACATAAGTTACTCATCTTCAAAAATTATAGCAAATATTTCTTAGTCAACATTGCAATGACTGCTAAAACCAGTCATCTAGCTTGGGAAGAAAGGCAATCTGGAAATTTGATAAAAGTTGTAACTGTGTCAATATTTATCCTATTAAAGACTAAAATCAATATCTAAGTCATAGTACAGGTCACAAGTAGTCAAAACATAGTCATTATAGAAAGATAAATATGTTCTGTTGTCTTTGGTCTGTGTGATAAAGTCAAATGTGAATGCAAGCTGACAAGAATTTCCTGATACAGCAGCTGGTATGGCAACAGCTATTTAATTACCTGAAAGACATAACTTGCAATCAGACAGGTTTCCTTAATATTTGCTTAATATTTTTGCCTATTCATAGAAAATGTCTTCAAGCAGTGTGTGAGCTGCATCCTGTTAAATTCTAAATATTAGCTCAGGAGATCCATTCTTGCAGAACTGAAATGGTTTGAAGAGGTGCCAGCTCCAGGAGCTGGTACTTTTGGTTTTATTAGAAGGATTGTAAACCAATAAGACATCAAGATGATGGCAGTGGATGGATGGATGGATGGATGGATGGATGGATGGATGGATGGATGGATAGCCAGATGGGTAAAAAAATGGTTAGAGGCAGACTATAAATGCAGCACTGCAGGGGTATCTCTGAGACCAGTCCAATTTAACATTTTTGTCAAAGTTGCAAAGTAGTGCATTCTTATCAAGTTGGTAGATGATATCAAGCTGTGGCAACCAGTTGGTATATCCAGGCAGAACTGCCATGCAGAGAGACAGGAGGGATGGACCAATAGCAGTGTGCAGCAGAGGTGCACAGCAATATCCTGGGCTTTTTATGTTTGTTTATTTGTTTTCAATTAGTAACCTTTAGTTGATACCTTTTATTCCAAATTATTTCAAATCAGACAACATGACTTGAGAAAAAAATTCTCTAAGGACTAGCTTTAGGAAACTATACTTCTCCATAAAGTTTTCTGCTTATGTCTTTGCTTGCTGTTACAATGCCACATAACTGGCCAAGATTGGAAGTAAATGTTGTGGCCTCGAACTTTCAAAATGGTAAAGACATAAAAAATTACCTGCAAATCCAGGATTTTGTAGTTAAATACATACCAGCTAATATACAACACAAAATGTGTTGTAGTGAAATCTGTGGTGTCTTCAGATCATTGGAGTTTCCAAAGTTCTCCAGTGCTTTGCAGTTTTAGGTGTACTGAAAATGGAAGAAGAGGTTTGTATTCTTGGTTGTAAAACAGAGGTTTCAATATCCTATTTAGATGCAAAAACTGGACCCTGTCTTGGGAACTCATTTCAAACAAAATGCAAAAAGGATGTTTTCTTTCTACCTTTTGGAGGCATTTTATACTGAGTTCTCAAGATCACAAGTTCTGATGCCTACTTTGAAGGCTGTCACCCTCAAACAGGTTTCCTTATTAAAACTGGGGTCCTCTTGCTATGTAAAGATTAATTGGTGGGAAAAGAATCATCTTGCTTTTCCCTACCAAAATTAATCAATTTCTTCACTGCCCTCACAGTTATAGAGGACATGGTAAATTAAAGAAAAAAACCCTACTTACAATCTTCTTTTAATTCAATACACATATTTCCAGGTCAAAGTTAAATAATCTCTTTTCACTTTGAATATATGTATATGTCATAATACCTTTTAGTCATCTGGATAATGGACCCTGTCATGGTTTAACACCAGCCAGCAGCCAAGCACTATGCAATGGCTCACTTATTCCCCCAGCAGTAGGATCAGGGAGAGAATTGGAAGGGTAAAAGCTACAAAACTCATGGGTTGAGATAAAGGCAGTTTAACAGGGAAAACAAAAGCTGCGTTTGCATGAAACGCAAAACAAAGAATTCATTCACAACTTTCTATGGGCAGGCAGGTGTTTGGCCTTTTCCAGGCCAGCAGGTCCCCACTACACGTAACAGTTGCTTGGGGAGACAAACACCATCACTCCAAATGTTCCTCCTTCTTCCCTCAACATTCTATACTGAGCATGATGTCATATATATGGAATATCTCTTTGGTCAACTGGAGTCAGCTGTCCCAGCTGTGTCCCCTCCTAATCTGTCAGGCACTCCCAATCTCCTTGCCAGTATGGAAGTATGAAAAGCAGAAAAGGCCTTGGCTCTGTGTAAGCACTGCTCAGCCATAACAAAAATATCTCTATTATGGTCACTATGTTCAGCATAAATCCGAAACACAGCCCTATACTGGCTACTGTGAAGAAGATTAACTCTACCCCAGCCAAAACCAGCACAGCCCTTAAAAGATAACCATCATGTTGTAACTAAGGATGGTGCTGAGGCAGATGATTTTGAAGCTTCTTCTGTTTTGGAAATTATGTATGATGAAATTATGTAGAGGTGTTTCAGAATAAGAGTTAAGCATGGATGTTTTCAAAGTTTATAATCCCTCATTTTCTAAGTTGAGAGATAATGAATTTTTTTTTTACATAATTTTCCATATATAGAACCTGAAAGCCACCGTTTCAGACACAGTTAGGATTGGACTATAAAACGTAACACTATTTCTACTTTCTCATGCTATGATAGTCGGAGGTTTATTTATGGTATAAGAGATTTTTTTTCCTACTTCTGTGTAATCTTCCTTGAGAATTTTTTTGGGGTTTTATTTGTGGCACTTCAAAACCAAACTGATTTTTTAAGGTGATGATTGACCAACTACTCTAATGTTAAGTGTCAATTATAGTGCGTAAGTTCTTCCCATATAGTATGGCCAGAGTCTACCTGCTACTGACTTCATTTGCTCTGAGTGTGGGACTCTTTCCTTTGCATAATTATCTACTGGTCAGAAGAAGCTGGAACACTTCTCTATCTTTCTCACCTTAGAAAGGTTTGAACCACCACCTTCTAAGTTTCAGGAAAGGATCACACAGTATCTCTAGTAAATACACTAGTCATCTTCTCAAGTCTGGTCTTTGTGTAAACAGAAATATGAGCATCAGAGGGCTAGAATACAAAACAAAAAAGGACTAGCTTGACTGTTGCCCAATAGTTAGGAGATCCTCATGGAGTGAGAAATCAAGACTGCAATGCCAAGTGATTATGGCAAGCATTCATATTCCACATCAGACCATTTTTGGCTGAAATCTAACTACTCAAAGAATAGCACTGTCATTTTCCTGGCTCCATGACTTGTCATGCCTGTCCAACCCATATATAATCCTCCTAAATGTGCTTTTTCACAGTCTACTAGTACTTGGCAGTTTAGGTTGTCCTGGATTGGGTCCTTTGCCTTTCAAGAGGATGAGAATCTGGGCAATCCGCACGCAGGATTTAGAAGCATAATAAGAAAATCTTCTACTTGAATTGACATAAATGTTCACAAGAGCAGCCAGCAAGGTAGATTCTGAGTAAGTAGTGGCAACGTGTGATAGTGAGGGTAGCTCTGACATTCATACAAAGTTGGCAAATCTGATGTGAGACCCATAACCTCATGCCTCTCTGGTGTGCTGGCTGGAAGCAGGATATCCCAAAACATCTCAGAAAATCTTCCCCTGGAGCTGGATTCTCATGTACAAACACAAAAGGTTAGCATCATTTTAGATGTGGTGTAGGGCCCTGTTGAGACCAGAAGGGTGTAAGTTTCCCTTTAGTTGTCTTTCATATTTGCAGTCATCATGCAAATGTTTCACAAACTGTAGGATATTTCATATTAACTAGATCCTTCTTCTAGTAATGGATAAGCTGAATTGGGTTTTAGTCTCCATTGACTGTATTGACATGTTCTCCAGGATTTTGGAATCAATTAATGGGATATTAGACATTAGCTGACATATTGATGTCTAAATCTTTCTAAACCTGGTGCTTAATTTAGAAGAATTTTATTGCCCTCAGGAGGCTTTTAAATTTTCTGTGCATTCAATCTATACTTAGAGAACTGTCTGATTCTTGCTGGGCTTCAGAGGTACCTCCTTTTTTTCTTAGTTTGCAGAAAGAACCTGGACAGCCATGATAGGCAAAGTTAGATTACCCTGAAGAGTTCCATGCTTGGCGGGACAATGTTTCTGTTTGAGTTCTAAATTAGATAGAATGGATTCTACCTATCTGTCTTTGGAAACCATAGCTAATTCTTGCTTGATTTAAGAACCTAATTACTAAAAACAGCTCTGAAAATCTTTTCCTAATACATAATTCCTGAGAAGAACAGGAAATAAAGTGGTTGGGTCCAAGGAGATACTGAATAAGAAATTGAGCATACATACTAATCAATTCTAGTTTCTTTTTTTATAGTATGAGGTCCTTCAGGCATCACCTCTTGCAATTTCCTGAGTCAACAGCCTAGGGACATAATGCAATAAATCACAGAAGTGATAATGGGAAAAAACCACTAGCTAGTTGCCGTTCTTATAATTGGATTCTGAGGACCAGATTTTTAAAAGTATTTCAATGCCTAAGGATTTGATCCACAAAAGGACTTAGATTTTTTGATGGTCAGTACTGCATTATGTAAGGTTTAGGTGCCTGTCTCCTAAGCTTGACTGTATATGTTGAACAAGGCACATTATCTGCTTATACAGCGCATGCAAAGTAGACCTCTCCAGCAGGACTTCCCAATATCTGCCCAAGCTAATCAAGAAGAAAACAAACATTAGGCTACAGCTGTTTCTAAAATCTCATCTCCCCTGAGGTGCTTAACTCCTAGTCACAGGTATGAGCAGTCATGCTCAGTAGATCCCAAGCCCTTCCCTATCTCAGGTATCCATTTTAGGTTTTAAAGAAGAGAATCAGGAAGTGGTGGACATCACTCTGAACACACAGCTGGAGGAAGGAGAGTTACAAGAACTGAAAAAAAAATCTCAGAATTCAGCATGCTTTCAGGATGTGGGAAACAACTACTATTCTGTCTGAAAGATTCACACAGTTCTTGCTCTTCTTCTGACAGTAAAACCCAGAAAATGGGCTGTAGAGAGCTCTCTGCTGTAGCAGCACTACTCTAGAAAGAAACTTTGTGTTCAGAGCACCATAGAGAAGGTGCAGCCGGAAAAAAATATTACCAAAGTCCAGCCATTGAGACAATTACTTAAGAGAAGTTCCTGGTGCCCATTTTTTGCAAGGTGGTTTTTTTTGTCATGTGTTTTCCATTAAATTGTTAGATAAAAAAGTGAAATTATTTCTGAGGGGTTTTTTTCATTATTTTTCCTCCACCGAATGAAAAGGAATTTTAGAAGCTGCCTGGTTCAATTTTTCTTTTTCTACATGGATCAAATAGAATAATGGGTTCAGGATTTACTGAAATCTCTTTAAGAACTTTAGCCGACCTGGAAAAGCTGTAAAGGAGACAGAGATGGTAGAAATCAGGGAAGGACTTCTATGTAGGAACTAACTAAATGTGGGTTTGTAATCCTGAAAAAAGAGGCGGCTGTTTGACCTGTAGCAGAAACCTATATAGTCAAGAGCAGAGGTTCAATTGGTTGAAGTTATTAACTGCTCCTCATAAGAAATAGTTAGGTATAAAATGAAACTAGTGCAGAACAAACAACAGAAGCAGCACTGTAGCATAGTTAATTTATGTAACTCAGTGGCACGGGATGGTCCAACGCAGCCTAAAAGGCAATTGTGTCAAAACCAGACAAATGGCTCTTACTTATCTTACAATCGTAATTAATGGACAGAACATTTCAGTGAGAGTGCTAGGGTAAGTAGTCATCCTATCTTATCATCAATTGAATTTTTCTGAGTGAGGCCTCTTTTGCTTTTCTTGCAAAGAAAGGTGTTTCTAGAAAAGTAAGTAGAAAAAAATTGCAGCATTGCACTTGTTGGGACCTGGCTAGAAATGAATCACAATGTTTTTATGAGAGAGAGAAATAAAGTTTGCTCGTACAAACTGGTTCTTGTGGCTTATCCAGAGATGCAGCACAGCTTGGAATCTGAGGAACTGAAAGTCTACTATCAATACACAATGTCTCCATCTGCTGATTGCTAACAGAGATTTCCATATTCCCTTGTATAATCTGATGGAAAGCACACTGCTGATGCTTTGATGGATGCCTGCTTCCAAGTGGGAAGCAGACGTTTTGTTAAATCTGGTCTCTAAGTACAGCATTGCCTAGCAACTATGGGAAACAGACATAAGCCAAAGCATGAGAACATTTCACAGGGTGCAGCTTGGGGCTTGGAATTTTTTTGCTTGATTTTTTGTTCGATTACTTGATTTTTGTTTGTTTTTAAAAGAAATTACCCCAATTTAATCCTGTGTAAAACAATATCAGGTGATTTATGCCTTATCATCATGGAAGCAAATGATGGTTTTACAGGAGGAGTATTAGGACAACATTTCCAAGAGCACTGATTCACAATTGTGAAGAAATTCAGACTCAGTAGTTAATTAAATGGAAAAGACCCTTAACTGTTTATGCATTTTGTTAATACTTTGCCTTAAATCTTCCTCATAAAGAGTCCATTAGCATTGCATATATGCAAATATTAAGCCCATGGCACTGCAAAAGTGCATCAGAATGGCAGCACTGCTACCTTACCTCTCATCCCTCATAGCACTTCTTATGCTCTCTTTCCTTTTTTTTTCCAAGACCTGCTCCAGAGCTTGAGCTGAAGTTTAATAATGACTGATTCCTAGTTCACCTCCAGGATTCTGGATTAAAAACCATCACACTGCAAAGGCCCATGCTGCAGGTAATTTTGCTATCAACACCAAATCCCTTTACACAGCCTTGGATGTAAAATCATAGAAACCTTGAACTGCAGTCTGAGTGATCCATGGCTACCGAACTAGATTTCCTGCATGCACTCCTTCCCTACAGTGAAAAATCCAGGCCGTATTTTGTTTAGCAGTGACTTGCCAGAAAAAATCTTGCCCTGAATATGAGTGTAATAGGAAGACTGAGGCACTACATATGGTTTCATATGATTGCTAAGTGTATTGCAACTATTGAGAAAATGAGGTGTTTCACAAGAAAAAGTTTTTGCCTTTTCTATATACATCTAAGGAATATGTATTTTTAGTTGCTTCTCAGCGAACTCTGGGCTGAGCTAAACTACCTCAGTATATACAGTATATATAGTATATAGCTAGTGCCAGCTGCAGCATCACTGGCTAGCTGAGCCCTTAAAAACTTGAACCACTCTCATACATCTGAACCACCCTCAAAAACCTGAACCACCCTCAAAGGCTTGAAACTTTCAATAGTTGCAGCTGGAATCCAGCTGAGGCAGTACAGGGCATTCTGAATGGCACTATCTGGCCCTGACAGGCAGATGCAGGGTCCCCTGTCATCCGTGTGTCTAGTATAATTTAGGGAGTCCTGACTCAATTTTCATTTGTATATAATATCATGCCAAACATCTGTTCAGTGCTCTACCAACATTTAATCCAATACATACAAGTTTTGTATTCTCCTGCTAGGCTCAGTCTGATGTGAATAATTTCAGAGACATTGAGAAGAAACTGTAAGTTTGTACAGCATCTTGCTCACAGAAAACAAACTCTGCTTTAATAGGAAGCAGTTAAATCGGAAGGCAAACCATAGAATCACAGATTATGCTAAGTTGTAAGGTCATCAAATCTGACTCCTGGCCTTGCACAAGGGCACCCCAAGGGTCACATCATATACCTGAGAGTATTGTCCAAACACTTCTTGAACTCAGACAGGTTTGGTGCTGTGACTACTTCACTGGGGAACCTGTTCCAGTGTTCAACCACCCTCTGGGTGAAAAACCATTTCCTGATATCCAGCATAGACCTCTCCTGACTCAGTTTCATGCTGTTACCTTGAGTCTTGTCACTGGTCACTGCCCCTCTTCTTCCCCTCACAAGGAAGTTGTAACTGCAATTAGGTCTCCCCTCAGTCTCGCCTCCTCCAGGCTGAATAGACCAAGGCACCACAGCTGCTCCTCATACGGCTTCGCCTCAAGGCTCTTCACTGTCTTGTTTCCCTTCTTTGGGTGCTTAGTATGGCTTAGTATGTTTCTTACATTGTGGTGCCCAAAACTGCCACAATAATCAAGGTTGAGGCCACACCAGTGCAGAGCAGAGCAGGACAATCTCCTCCCTTGACTGGCTGGTGATGCTTTGCCTGATGCCTCCCAGGACACGGTTGGCCCTCCTGGCTGCCAGGGCACTGCTGACTCATGTTCAACTTGCCAATGACCAGGACCCCCAGGTTCATTTCTGCAGCACTGCTCTCTAGCCTCTCATTCCTTAGTTTATACCTGTATATACTGGGTTTCAGCATGATTTTATTTTCTAAATACAAAATATGTAAGAAAATAAGAATCTCTAGCATTTTCTGGTCAGGGCAGCACAAGTTCTAAATAAAGAAGCTCTGGATATTGCTGCTCATACACTGAAAACACATCTGTGACTGCCATGTGATACATAAACACCCAGGCTAAAGCTAAACCTGAATCCACTGGGTTATTAATAACAGCACAACTGGGTCAGCAGCATATTGAGTGTAAACTGATTTTATCATGTTTCCTGGTAAGTTTGCAGCCAACCCTAAGCTTTCTGCAATTAGCTAGACCATCACTGAACAGGTGATGTAAAGCTTATGCAAATAATTTCTACACTACAGTTATTGAAATACTGAGGTATTCTAGATTTGTATTATATTAAGATCAATCAAGGACAATGCTAAAGCTTGTATCTTGATTCAGGGGGCTAAGCTTCCTGATTTGGTCTCAAAAGTTAGAAATCTTGAAAAACATGCTTTGATTGAGACTTGCTGCTATATTGTATGAAATCCTTAACAGATGTGCGCTTTCTGTTGCATCATTATCTAAAGGAAAAATAAGTTAGATTAGAACTTGATGTAAAACAAGAGTGGGAGGTTTTTGGTGCACTATCTGGTCTGCAGTCTAGTGGGCTGCATAGCAGCCTTGCCATCTGCCTCCTTCTGCACCAGCCTCTTGAAACAGGGCCAGTTCTGTTTGATGTATCACATTACAGGATCATAGAGAATCATTTAGGTTGGAAAAGACCTTCAACATCACCATCTTCTAGACCATGGCACTAAGTGCTACATCCAGTTTTTTCTTGAACAGTTTTAGGGATGAGGACTCCACCCTGGACAGCCTGTTCCAATGACTAACCATCTTTTCAATGAAGAAATTCTTCCTGATGTCCAACCTGAACCTCCCGTGGTACAGTTTGACACCATTTCCTCTTGTCCTGTAGATAGTTGCCTGAGAGAAGAGGCTTAGCCCCACTTGGCTACAACCTCTTTTCAGGTAGTTGTAGAGAGCAATAAGGTCTCCCCTGAACCTCCTTTTCTCCAGGCTAAACAATCCTGGCTCCCTGAACCGCTCCTCCTATGACTTACTCTCTAGTCGCTTCACCAGCTTCTTTGACCTTCTCTGGACATGCTCCAGCACCTCAGTGTGTTTTAGAAGTGAGAGGCCCAGAACTGGACACAGGACTTGAGGTGCAGCCTCACCAATGCCAAGTACAGGGGGACTATCACTTCTCTAGCCCTGCTGGCCACACTGTTTTTGACACAGGCCACGATGCCCTTGGCCTTCTTGGTTACCTGGGCACACTGCTGGCTCATGTTCAGCCAGGTGTTGACTAGCATCCCCAGGTACTTTTCCACCAGGCAGCTTTCCAGCCACTGTTCCCCCAGCTTGTAGTGCTGCCTGTGGCCCAAGTGCAGGATCCTGCACTTTCCCTCATGGAACCTCATACAATTGGCTTCAGCCCATTAATCCAGCCTGTCCAGATCCCTCTGCAGAGCTTCCTTCCCTCTAGCAGATCAACACCCAATATAGCATCATCTGCAAACTTACTGACGGTGCACCCAACAGCACTACATCATCTAGCTTCTAGGCACCTAAACCAGTTAATGGACTTGATACCAGGTTGGTAGCTAGTTATTTCTTATCTGTTTAAAGACTTAGACTGAAGCATTAGATAACCATGCACTCTGCATGAGATACTCACTCGAAGCAGGGAAAGTCAGGCTCCTTTTTCTGGTTTAAATATCTTATTATGGTCTGGGGGAAGGATCGACAGACTGAAACATTTTTCTGAGGATTGGTCCAAAGGTTGATCCTAAGTACTTTTCCCTCAACAGATGGATACTGATCTTCTACCAATGCTCTGGGTTAAGTTCTTCCTGACAAGCCTCTATTCTAGTCATTTTTCTTCCTAAGCAGATTGGTGGCCATGTTTCCTTCCGCTCTAAGAGCTTTCTATCTAGTAGGCTTCAGCACATTCAATTTTGTACAGCAGGAACCAAAATAGTTTTTAAAAGTTTTTTTCTAGAAATATGACATCTGAAGATTTGAGATATCTTCCCATCTATGTCCCCCAAAGCTATGGTGTAAATGAGAGATTTCTGAAGATCTGCTTTTGGTTCTGAGTGCGGTAAAGGAAATTTAATCATCCTATTCCTAATTGTTTAGCTGTATTTTCAAAAGAAATCATGCTCTGCTCTTGATTTAAAATTAAACACACTCAAGGGTTTTTAGTTGTTTGTTTGGTTGATTTTTGATGTAGGGTTTTTTTTTTTCCTAAAATACTTAGAAATTTTTTATCTTGAAAGTCTTTCTTGTTATACAGCAACAAGACCATGTACAAGATCTTACGATTCAACATTTTCTTTAGGTGCTGTGTATTGAAACTTAACTTATTTTCCATTATTTTTCTTTCTGCAACTAGACAAAAATTTCTATAAATCAGAACAATTGTAATAGTATTCTGAAAAGCTCAATTTATATTGCCACAACAAAAAACCTAAGAAAAATGGCTATACAAACCTATGAATATGATTTAGAAACTCCTTACAGAAGCTACATACAACATACTATTAAAACTGCAAATACATATTGAATATGTGTGTTTTTAAAGATAATTTTATAAATATTCAAATTTAAGATAAATAAATGTGGAATAAAATGCACTAGGAAACTCGTATGTAGACAAAGGTTTATTTACACCATACAACATTTTAAATATTTTATACACAGCTGCAGCAGAGAAAGCTACTCTGAGCTTTCCAGAGAAAACTGCAATAATAAAGATGTGAAATATATTATTCATATAAAAGTGAGATTATTACTTTATTGCATTTAAAGCAATGAAGAATGTAGCTCAACAGACATTCATTTAATGACAAAAACTTTGCTTTTATATTATAAAGTAAAAAGTGTAGTAATGGCCAAACAGACTGTTATAAACTTTAAAAACTGCATAAATATATACATTGTGCTTCATGGTGAAGTTTTTTGAAAACTAAACCAAATGAAGCTGTTACAACATGAATCGTTGCTTGAGGTTTATCTATAAAGATTACCTTACAAATCCATTCCACGGGTACTTACAACACACGATGGTAAGAATTGTACACCTGGTTCTCCACTAGCTGCACCAGTGGGAGTATACTGTACGAAAAAAACCACTGACATTTGGCACAGGAAGAGCCTGACATAAAGGAGTCGCAATGTTCAGACAAGAACGTCAGGATTGCCAGGATTCCCAAAGTCTCTTTATTGTCAGTGCAATTAATTATTTTTGTTTTGTTTCTGTTTTGTTCAGTTTGTTTTTTATTAAACTTCTGTTTGAAAGTCACCTTCTTGCACATCTAAAGGCAAGTTCAGACACTTCTCCCATTCTGCTGGTCTGAGTTCTAAAGCATCTTTTGCCTCTGTGTCTAACACATTTATCGTTGTATAGTGTTGGTAGTCGCCTGTGGTTTTGAAACTGTCCCATGGAGCCTTGCTCGGTCCTGAGTTCTCCTGAAGACCAAAGAAAGAAGAATTAAAACCAAGGTTGAATTAATGCAGTTTTCATTTATAAGGCTGATTGCTAACGTGCTTTCATGAGACACAGAAGCCAGAAAGGGGAAATAGCTTTGCAGGGAGCCAGGCTTGCAGGTGTTCAGCACCACTATGATTCGTTCTCTGTGAACAATCAACATTTGAACAGGCTCCTCACCTGAGCTGCCAGCTAAGCTCTTTCTTTCACACGACCAATGTAGTGAGGAATGGCTGAGTGATCCAGTGCCAATAGCCATCTTTCTATTAGCGGTTGTGTAGAAGAGTGAGAGAAGAGAAGGAAAGGTAATGGAGAAGAGCTCGATGCCTGAAGTAGGGAGTGGTTTGAAAGAGCTGGATTTTAAATTGTGGCAGGCTCATGACAAACATGGAAACCTTGAAAATGCTGTGAAAGGCAGCTAGTTTTACATACATACTGATGAACTCATGCATATTAGGACTAACAGACTGAAAGCTGGTTATTGTCTACTGAATGAATTTTTTTTTCAGTCCTAACTTTTATAGGGTAAAACACATTATAGACTATGACCAATTTAATTAGTGATTTCTGCTGTAACATGATGGGTGGGATTTAGTTGCCAAAATCTAACACTTTTGCACCACTTTAGATGCCCCTTTGATCTCCGACTATCATTCCTGAGAGGTGCCGGTCTCTTTTGAGTCCTATTTCATCAGTGCCTGTGCCGTGTGGTAAACAAAGACCTTTGAGACTGTATAAAATAGCCCAAGATGCCTATATTTAGGTGCCTGGATCACTCTCTGACTGTTTCACAGATAGGCCATTCCTCTAGGCAGCTTTTATTAGCAGACCTTTCAAAAAACACAGTGCTGATGTGAAACGGAGTAAGCACAACTCTTCCACTGAGAATCTCTTTGAGATTTGGAATTAATTAAAGCTTTATGTGAACATCAAATCTCAAGTAGGGAGACAAATGAAAACTTTACAAGTCAGCAAATCTTAGAAGGGGAAGTGACTAAGAACTTGATACAAAATAACACATATCACAGCTAAAGGTTCATCCAAGAATCAGGGCTAAATTTCTGCTGGATTAAGATGATGTAAATGATGTAAATCCATTGGCCTCACATCTGCTTAATACCTCTTCTTCATGTCTGAGAGCAGCTTTTCTGAAAAAGTTATAGAATACAATGATTCTAGCTCAGTTCCGTTCAATATATCATTTTCACATTATAAAATTAAATAAAAAATTATTATAAATCAAAATATTATTGCTAAAATATGCCAGACTAAATGAGCTGTTTTAACTGGGTGGAATCAACTGCTTCCTTGCTCTCATTATCAGATGTAGTCAGGGTGTTACGCATGTGTGTATGAGTGTGTGTATAAATTTGAATTATGATGATAGCAGCTTCAACTCAGGAAGATTTAATTTTTGCTTTTCCCCTGGTAAATATTTATAAACCTATTATGGAAAAGATATGGCATTACAGAGATCCTGTGTGCTTTCCAAACCATCTCACTTATAGGTAAATCTAGCTAGAGACTTGTTTGTAGTAACTAATTTAATATTTCCTTGCCTAGGTAGAGGAAAAGCCCTACTGGCCAAATTACATCAGTAAGCTGATTTCTCTATAGAAGACTTCCTCTTTAGACTAAGCAGGCACATACAGATTTGAAATGTGCTGCCTACAGTTCAATTACTTGTCATCTATAATGATGTCAGTGATTTAGTTACGGTCTAGTTATAAAACCTAATGAGTTTTGTCATAGGTTAGATTACTGAAAATATCTTCTGTTCTAACTTCTGAGGCTACCTAAAAGTGTGGTCTTGGGAAAAACACTGACTCCAGAGGGCTCTTGTTTCGTTGCTTTTTGTTAGGACAAATCATGTTTTAAATATTTCAAACAAAATAGAAGGAAATCTTACCATACTGCCTGATTTTGGTACATCCCGAAATCTGTCCAGAGTCTGAAATTTCTGATTTAACTCTTGAAACAATTCCATGTGCCTCTTTCTTGTATGCATGACCTTCTGCAAAATGGAACATAATTGCTTATATTTATAATTGAATCTGTTTGGGTTTTTTTAAGAGAAGAATTATTTTTCCCAACATAATAAAGTAAATTGCATTTGGCAGGGCTATCTTTTCCCTATAGATTTAACTAATGGAAGTGAGTTGCACTGAGCCTTCTCTCTGCTCTGTTTAATGTCCTTCCTGTGTACAAGAGATTGTTTTCACCCCACATTTATTGAATTGCTGAAATTAGAGAACATTGTTTTTGTGTTAGCTTAGATGTATTCTGAAAGTGATGGCAATTTCTCAGAAGAATATTTCTTTTGTACATTATGAATACTTTCTAGAATTTCTGTTTTCAGCATGGATGCTGATATTTCAATTTCTATAGGAAAGCAACAGCAGTTTGTAGTGGCCCCTGTCAGAATAATTTTTATGAGGATGCTGAACTCAGAAATCTTGTCCCAAAATGGAAACCCTTCAAAATGTTATATCTTTAATTAGCTGTCTTCTTGTCATTCAGATCATTATAAAATGCAGTTGAAATAGCATTCATACTAAGAAAAGTAGACACTCTCCATCTTTTCCATGCATCGGACACTTTTCCACAAAAACTATTACATGGCACTCCTGTGCAAGAAGTGAGGACCTCAAAAAACCCCCATGGTTCCCATGCCTCAGTTCACAGGCTTCAGCCATGAATCTGGGGCAACTACATGGAGAGTTAAGCTTGTTTTCAAGTCTAAGTTTGAAACTCTATCATCAGAGTTGTTTTCAAACAAATTCATGCTCAGTTATGGATTCAGACCAGCCTCTGGAGCAAAGCTGAAGTCTGCTTACTGTTTAACCAGTCCCATGGTTCTGTAGTCTGGGTGGACAGGAGAAGGAGGGATTAAAGATGCTCCAACTCAGTCCAACAGTGGATGGGTTCATTTTGGCTTTTCTTAAGCTTTTGTAACTGCTTGAACTTGAGTTACAGTTGAGGTGGCCACCAGTAATGCTATCAGAGGAGGTGCAGGGCACAGGCCTCTGTGCAAATACGCCAATTGTCAAACCTGATTTTCCCTAGAGTTGTGCATGAGAAACCCAGAAAACTTATGTACGTGGTACCTGAATGTGACCCTTTCCAGCAAGTAACACTCCTGCCAAGCCTAGGTCAGTACCTTTTAAAACAGAGTGGCAGTACCTGACCCTCAATAATCCTTTTCAATACCAATTTTATCTTTCATTTGCATTATGTGTTGCATTATGTGTTTAGAGATTTCATGAAATGTGGCTGCTCTTCTGGCCATGCATTTATACTGCTATACTGTAATAACCATATTATCCTTAATATAGTCACACTATAGATGGAGAACTTGTTTCATTTCTGAGAACAGGAAATGGGCAACATTATTCTCAAAAGAGACACGAGATAAATCAAGCAATTAAAGACCTATTAACGTGAGTTCTGTAGTGATTTAGGGAAAATTTTGTGCAGTATTTGGTAATAAACTCCTTGCCAAACATATTTTAACTAGACAGCTCATCTAAATTTATGAGGGGAGTTTCACTTAAGTGACTTCCTAGGGATTCTTTTAAGATATTGCTGTTATAGTAGACAGGAGTATATAGCAAATTTCATATATATAGAATTTAGAAAAGAAAGGTTCTACCTCAAAGATTATTATTGGATGAAATGATCATGGGAATAAAACAGTTTTGGTGGGTTAAAATACTGGCTCTAAAAAGCAGTAAATAGCATATGACTGTGAAACAAATATCTCCATTTGGAAGCTTTTTAGTAGAAAGCTAAGAATATAGAGAATGCTACTTTCTGATACCTTCCTGAATCGTGTACCCAAGATGTCGTTAAATAGCAAATATGAATAATGCAAATGTCTTAGTTCATTACATTATTCCTGAGGAGAAGCATGTGGGAGTAGAAATAAAACACTTGCACTGGGAAGTCAGCCAGGAAAAAAAGGCTTTAAATTTTATTCTTAATAGCAGAATGACTGATATGAACATTTACCTATGGATCTTTTAGTTGCTTTGCATTTTGCTGGCTTCTGTTCCATAATTCCTACCCACTGACACCCACCCCCTCCCCACTGCTGAAAAAGAACGATCTGAACTGAAGGTGCAGTAACTCAAATTCCCAACTTTAACTCTTATACTTCTTTTAAATTCCTGATTAGAAAGCACCATTCCATCTCCTAGAAAATATACTCTGTTAGTCAACTCTTTTTCTTTTATGAGAAAACAACCCACAGAGTATTTGTAGGAGGTTAATCTGTTTTCTCTATGAAATGAGCAATGTGGAAAACACAAATTTTTTAATCTTAGAAATACATAAGCTGTATTGGTACAAAGCTGGAGATCTTGACCAATGTAGACTTGGATGATTGTGATAAACTGAGGACCTGAACAGGATGGAAAATGAACTTCTCATGCTGCCCTTTGAAACCACACCTTGTTTACGTGCAGCTACACATCCGCCTGTTAATGCCAGAAGCACCTGAGGTAGCCACCAGGCTGCAGACACACATCTTCTTGCGGTCTTTCCTGCAGATTCCATAAATCCTGTGCCTCACACTGTAAGGGGAAGGTCAAGCTGAACTGACACCCCTTTCACATAAGCCAGATAGAATGTGTTTTTTGAAGACACTATGCCTTACTCTGATGATCATCTGCTCACAGAAAAAGATCCAGAGTGTGGATAGATATCATCAAAATGGGAAGAACTTCACACACAACCCTGTACCCAGCTCCCTTTTTTTTTTTTTTTATGATAGGGTTTTAGCTGAACGCTGACTCAAGAACAAATATTTTCATGAATATTTTATGACATCCCACCTGGAGTGCTGTGCTCAGTTTTGGGTCCCCAGCATAAGATTGATATGGACCTGCTGGAGCAAGAGCAGAGGAGGGTGACAAAGAATATCAGAGGGCTGGAGTACCTCTGCCATGAAGGTAACTCCCACTAGGCGAGTTGGGGTTGTTCAGCCTGGAGAAATGAAGGCTTCAGGGAGACCTTGTAGCCCCTTCCAGCACCTAGAGGGGCCTACAAGAGAGCAGTAGAGGTACTTTTTACAAGAATGTGTAGTGATGGACATGTGGTGATGGCTTTAAGATGAAAGATGATAGGTTTAGATTAGACATGGAAGAAACTTTTCATGATGAGGGTGATGAGATATTGGAACAGGTTGCCTAGAGACGTTGTGGAAGTCCCATCACTGGAAGTGATCAAGGCCAGGTTGGATGAAGCTCTGAGCAACCTGGTCTTCTGGAAGTAGGCCCTGCCCATGGCAGGGGGCTGGAACTGGATCCTCTTTAATGTCCATTCCAATTCAGGCTATTCTGTGATTCTATGATTTGTGGCCAGTCTTATAAATAACAATATCATCTTCATCATCATTACAATGTCATTTAATTTTGCCTTGGAGATTTTTCTATATCGTAAAGGGTAAAAATGTTCTCTCAAATATTGTATGAAGCAGCTAAGTGAAAAGGACAGATGGGGGAATGCCTTCCCAGCCATATAATGGAAACATGCTGTGTTTTCAAGATGTTATAGGTACGATCAGTTGCCAAACTTGGGAACAGGAAAGGATTTTTTCTCGCAGGTGCAGATTTTTTACCTTCACTTTTGAGAGGTGTCTTCAGGTTAGTAAGAGAATGATTTTAAACTTCTGTGAGTTTTAATGTTGTTATAATGAATACCTATGGCAGATAAAATTCTGAAATAAGGCAGCTCCAGCAATTAGCGATCAATTTGGCATTATTGCTAGTGAGAGTCTACTGCTCTGTGGAAAGAAAAGAAGGCATTTTGGTATTCACATTTGTCCAGTGTAGCCTTTCTCTGCCTCAGACCCAGAGATGACTTGAATCCTGGGGAGCAGGTTAACAAGCCCCTTTTCTGAATTATTTGGCATAAATGTTGTTACCAGATTAGATCCAATGAATGGCTGATAGAAAGGGGAGAGTGGGGTGGCTGGAGAAATCCAGCAGTCAGACCTCATAGAATTTAAAGGTAATTATGATCTTGAATCCTAAAATGCTTGTCAATAGTAGTATGTAACTCTCCTCTATGTTTTTGTAATTGTCGGTGCATACCAATTCTAAAGTCCTCCTGGGAATTTCTACAGCATCTCCATTTCTGTTCAACATAATTAGAATGAGTTTTATTTGATCTGACAGCTAACAGTGCTGAGACTTAATGAAAAATCTACCTGTCCAGCTTTTGGGAAAAAATGACTGGGGATAGAGGGCACTTAGCTGGGGTTACCAGAGCCAGCAGCAGCAGTGATCTAAATTGTCCAGACCAATAATTTTGGTCATGTTTTGAATACCAGACTGCATAAATGAGTGCAACTAATCTTTGGAAATAGCAAGAAAAGAGCTGTAAAGCTGTTGCATGTTGACTGTTCATTTAGCAAAATTGAAAGTTCAATAGATTAGTCAGTGTTTTACACAACCTAATCATGGACAGTATATTATGTAGCAGAAATAATTTCTGCTGACAGACTAAACCCCATTTGTTAAAGTCTGTGGGTTTTTCCTACATAAAGGGATAATTTAAGAATGCTGTAGTAAACTGTTTAAAAAGGGAAAACGAGATACAGGTGCTCAGTTTTGAGACACTTCTGTCCAAGCGGCTTAAGACCTATGAAGGTCACCAGTTTGGATACTATCTTTTTCTCTCTCTCTTTCCTTTGAATGGAGACACAAGTTTTCTATATCAGTAACCCCATAGTCACAGGTCTTTCATTCTTTATAATCCATTGCAAAGGCCCTTAAAACTACACTCATATTTCTGCATGTATTGGAGACAACAGACAGGGAGTATTTTATGGTGTTGAGTAGTCTTAGTCAGGCTGTGTTCACATTACATAGCAGCTGGCTTTGAGTTTCACCTATGGCTCTCAGAAAAATTATTTTTCTCATGTTTATTTATTTTGCTTTCAAAATATCTATCTTAAAGGACCTATATATATTTTTTTAAACTATGGCTCTACGGTAGTTAGTCAAACACATCCAAGACTATTCTGTGGCATCATCTAACATGAAATGTTCTCCCCGAATATTAAGTCCTACCAAATTCCCTTACTCTCCCAAATAAGAAGTCTACAAGCAAATTGTCTGTTGTCAGTGGTATCCAGATTGTGCTGATATACTAATGACACTCAAACGTTTTGGAGAGACAAAAGTGGTGCAGGCTAAAATAGTGAAGACTGAAAATTAATCTGTATAGAAGCTGGAGTTTTGGCACCCAGGAATATTCCTTCAAATGTTATTTTAGTAAAATGGGCATACCATGAGAATTTGTGGACATAGAGACACTAGAGAGGTTGAGGTTGTAGAGACTGCTGGAAGTGTGTTAAAAGGAAAAGAACAGAGGGAGACAAGCTTGACACAGCCTTGTCCATATTGCATACTTAGCGTTTGCTATCCTCAGAACCACATCCATGTCATTCTATCATTTGTTACCCTCAGAACTGTGGAAGGGCATTGTCTCAGAGAATGCCAGCTAGCTCTGGTCACAGACAAAGCAGAGAACGTGTTACCATTTAAGAAGTATGTCCATTCACTTTAGCTGGATCTCACCTCCAGATTCTATTCTACTTTGCAGTCAAGTTGCCTTCATTTATCCAAATAGCAGCATTTTGGACACACCACACCACCTCAATTCTCTTCATCAGGATGTCTTACTGAATGAAGGAATCTGGGCAGCCATCTGAACATTTTTTGTCTTTTTTTATTTTGTTCTACCTAAGAGAAACAGCCATACTGTGTGCAAGGATACAGGAAAGCCCAGAGACGTAATCAGAGGAGTCATAAAACAGGGAGGTAAGATGCAGTTACTCTGAGTCAATACTTCTAAAACACCATAGCAACTGGCACACTATTGTTACCACTCTCACTTCCTTAGCAGTCACTCCCGATGGCCTCATCCTTCTGTTTTTGCAAACGAATATATTTTCCTGCATTTTGATAGTAATGCTAAAAATATTAGACCATGGAGTAACAATATTGTGAACAAGCCAAGAAAAAGGTGTAAATATCTTAAATAACAACACAAAGCTTGGAGAAGTGGCTGATATCCCAGAAGGCTGTGGAGCTCTTCAGAAGGAACTCAACAGTTCGGAGAGATGAGCAGAGAAACTCAACACAGGCAAGTATGGAGTCCTGCACCAGTGGAAAACTAACCCCATGCACCAGTGCAAGCTGAGGGCTGACTTGATCGAAAGCAGATCTGTGGAGAAGGACCGGGGGATCCTGGTGGACAACAAACTGCTCCTGATCCAGCAGCGTGCCCTTGTGACCAAGAAGGCAAATGATATCCTGGGCTGTATTAGGACAGCATTGCCAGCAGGTTGAGGGAGGTGATCCTGCCCCTCTACTCACCCTAGTAAAGACATAGCTGGAGCGCTGTGTCCAGTTCTGGGCTGAGAGACATGGAATTCCTGGAGTGACTCCAGTGGAGGGCAATAAAGATGATTAAGGGACTGGAGCATCTCTTTTATGAGGAAAGG
This sequence comes from Serilophus lunatus, assembly GCA_013399895.1. Taxonomy (NCBI): domain Eukaryota; kingdom Metazoa; phylum Chordata; class Aves; order Passeriformes; family Eurylaimidae; genus Serilophus; species Serilophus lunatus. The sequence goes on from VXBA01005349.1 coordinate 490,615, forward strand.
CTGAGGGAGCTGGGCCTGTTCAGCCTCAAGAAGAGGTGGCTGAGAGGGGGCCTCATCCATGTCTATCAGTATCTGAAGGGAGGATATCAAGAGGATGGATCCAGGCTCTTTCCAGTGCTGCCAAGGAATAGGACAAGAGGCAATGGGCAGAAACTGATGCACACGAAATTCCACCTGAATATGAGGAAGAACTTTTTACTGTGCAGGTGACCATCACTGGAACAGATTGCCCAGAGAGGCTGTGAAGTCTGTCCTTCAAGAACTGTCTGCATGCAACCCTGTGCAATGCGGTCTAGAATGACCTGCTTGAGCAGGGAGGTTGGACCAGATGACCTACTGTGGTCCCTGCCAATTTTACCCATTCTGTGAGTCTGTGAAACTGTGTCAAGAGTCAAGAGAAAATATGTAATGGTTGGCCTGATTCTTGAGAGCAGAATGTGTACTGCATTGTTGGTGAGTTATGTTCCTGAGTAATAAGAAGAATGTTCTAGTATCTGTTCTCAGAGAAGGCACTGGTTGTGAACACCACGATATTTCTACCTTTCAATAAAGAACAGTAAAATTCAGAATTCTTTATATCACTGTAATTATAAAACTTCTGACTATATTACTGGAATTTAATTTTAGAATTAATTGTTCATCAGAATTTTGCTTTTGTTTCATGTTTTTCTTCTCACTTTCTATGCATTTATCCTAAAGCATATTAAGGTAGCCTTTTAATTTTATTTTTCTTAAAATTTTCTGTGTAGGTCTTTGTCTGGTTCATTATTTGAGACATTATATGAGGGCTTAAGGTAGCTATAACCTCTGGTGAAAAGAACCAAAGGGATTAAGGTGTGGTGTTACATTACCAAGAAGCCACAATCAAACTTGGAAGATCAGCATTTCAGCAAAAGCAAGTCACCAAAGCAAACCTTTCATCCTTGTAAAGGTCCTGTGACCACTGGTATGGCTAGTTCTGCCTTTTTTTTTTATGAACTAGAAATCTGGAAGTACATGTGTGTGCTTACAGCTGAAATAATAATTAAAATTGCTTTTGTTCACACATGCAAATGGCAATTTTCGAAGTTTTGGTTGGTATATACTGATCACTGGCTTTCAAATTTAGCTCAAGATCTGTAGAGGTTCCATGCATATATATTTGTTCAGTTTCTCTGGAGACATACATAATTAATGTTATCAAACTACTTCTATGTACAAACAGACAACCTATTTAAAAACCCCAAATCCATAAATAATGAGCATCCCCTTGAAAACTAACTGTTGTATTGCTTCTGGTAAGGATCAGAGAAAAAAACCCTCAAATAAACAAAACTCTAAGAGACCTAATCATACTGACTGAGACAGAACTACCTCAACTAAACTTCTCACTCAACAGGTCTAAGCCTGAAATTGTGGATATCCAACCTGTAAAGGACGTTACATGGGCTTGATTTTTAATTAGCATGTGATCCATATGCTCTGAGACCTGTAACACTTCAGCATTTAAAATTCGATTCATTCGTAATCACTGCTTGCATGTGAAACTCATATGCCAGTAAATTAGTATTGAAGAAAGAGAGATAAAACAAGTTACTGAGAATCTCTTGAACAAAATGCAATGAGTAGCCTGTCCTACAGGAATATCACACTTTTTCAATAGGTAGATAGCCAGCAAAAGAAAAAAAATCCAATGAAACAAACCCAGATGAAAATGAAGAGGCAAAGAATTTAAAAACTGAAATAATGATGGTTAATATTGCAATATGACAGTTTGATCTCAGAATATTTTGCAAACAAGTTGCACCAAAGTAGTTTTAATGAATTGTTCATCATATTCTGTACAGTACCAATTGAACAACCCTACCACTTCTACTATCAGAAGGCTAAAATCTGCTAAAATGAACACTTCACATTTACTTTTAGGAAAATACTTTTAATAATCAGGAATAATTCAGTAAAACTTACTTCAAAGTCAAGGTCCGAATAACGTGATTTTCTTCTCTATTAAGCAGTAGAAAAAAAGAAAAAAAAGAGGTTGGATTAACAAGGGGACTGTTCACCAGATTGTATTAATGAGTCTAAATAACATTCCTGTTTTCCTATCAGATATATATGAAGTATTCTGTAAGAGGATGTAGATTTTATCTTGATAATTTAAGATTAATGTGCGACTTTGCACAGTTTATTAGACCAATATTATATTATTTTGTCTGAAATAAAACAGGCTGCATTTCACTGGGATTTATGATGTGCATGTTATTTGCATGCAATTGAACCTGTTGATGTATAAAATATATCTATTTATATACTTTCTATGGTATTTGAAAATTATCATCATATTTATACTTTTTACACAGCTACCTATACGTATCTATGATTTAGATTTTTATAGGTATACAGAGATTGATTCTTTCCAACATCAGGCTTACATTGGTACAACTCCATTGATTTTAATGGAATAAATGACAGCAAAATCAAGCTGAAGCCATTTACACTTGCCATAGCTTCAGCTTGTTTGTATGCAATGACAATCTGGATGGAGAAAGCAATGATTTTGTTTTAAAATTATGACAAGTCTGATTCAAAGCATCTGATATAAAGTGAGAATGATTTACTAGTGAAGTAATCACTTGAATAAAACACAACAGAATATGATTTCTTCGACATATCAGAAATAATTTAGCACAGAATTTTTTAGATTCTAAAAGAAATCAATTATAAAGTCAAATTATATAAAAAAGAATCAGAAATATTATAAATTAAGAGATAAAATATCTTTTTTCTTCTAAGGTTGGAAATTAAATGTCTCACAATAGATTAAAGAGATGTAGAAAGAAGAAGCTAGGTTGCAAGAGCTGAAAAGAGTGTAAAAATCATGAGACTGGAAACAAAAGATACATTGGTTTTCAGGAAGGAGAGTTAAAGCAGGAAAAAGCACCCCTTAAAACCCTAAAAACGCTTGCTGCTACAATTAAACCCTAATTTTTATGGTAGGGTAGGCTGGCTTTAAGTCATGGTAAAGGAACCTTTTCAAATTGCACCTAATTTCTTCAGTGAGCTACAAATCAAAATGATCAAGTCAAGATGAAAAATTTTTCCGACTTTGATTTTATTTGGTTTAATAAACTTGCAGGTTTTAGTAAGCTGTTTTGTTTTCCTGAAATTGAAAGGAATGATTTTACAAATCTTTCATCTGTAGAAAGCAGAGAATATTTGGTCCCTGAGCCCTTGAAAATACCACTTTATGACATGTTGTCTGGTTTTGTAGTAGAATTTTAATGCTCCAATCCACAATAGTATGAAGAGCATTTCTGTATCACTGTCCACACTCTGATGCCTAAAGGGCCGGTAAGCAGTATAAAAGAACAGTCTAATACAGTTAAAACAAACAACAACAACAACAAACTATGGAGAAGCTACTTTTAATCACCAAGAATTGATTTAACCTAGCACACTTTAAAGAGAATATTTTAAAGCAAATTAAACAACTAAGTATCATGAACACATGGAAAAAACACAGGCCTTGGAGGTAAGAAAAATGAGGACATTATATCCAATTATTAAAGCAGCTAAATTTTTACTTTTCTTTCAGATTAAGAGGGCCAGAGTACAAATGTACCTTTGACAGGGGCCTTCATCATTCCACAGTAAATCAGCACCTTAAGAAATGTACACACTGCCGGTGAAGAAGGATCTATTCTTAAGCAACAATTAGAGCACATCTAAAATTGTAAATTCTCAGTGGTTAGAAAAAAACAAACACATACAGCAGATGGCGAGGTGAAGTTTATAGGAGTAGCTTTGAAAAATGCTTTAAAAAGCTATTTTTAAGCTACTGTTCAGTAATAAACCAGATATAATTGAACAGACTAAGAATCCTAAGTAAAAACATAGAAAATGTAGGAAGAAATGTGTAGTTTGCTAGGTACAGTGATGTGTAAAATTGGAACACTTTTATTTTGCCTGAAATCTGTTTAATCACAGTGAAAATAGTCCTGGCATAGCCTAATTATTAGGTTTTGCAGTCAGACAACTCTGTCACTGTTTACATGACAAAAAGATGTATCTGAAACTGCAATATATTCAACTGTGCTCCTGTCAAGAGAAAGGCAACTATTGCAATTTTGCTGTTACTTCACACCCGTTATAAGCAAACAGGTCATACCACAGGTTTATCTCAGTGACAATTTTTCTTTGGCTCAACAAGAGTCTAATCACAAGCACATTTATTTTAAACTCATAAAGAACATCTGTTCTGTGCTGCACACAACAAAATACAGCGCAAGTGCTGCCACAGCCTATTCTCCTAAGATATAAAAAGCATTTAACTGCCACACACCCAAATGGCAGCAGTGACGTTTCTGAAAACCAAAGTATGCTAATTATGAATGTGGTCCTGCACCACTGAAAGATATTTGCAATATTGTCACTGACACCAGTAGTCCTTCTGGCTACTATATCATTGTCTTGAAATGACTGCAGTGTTATTTTTTGAGAGAGGGAACATATTTAGAAGCATGAAGTCGTTGGGAAACCTATAGGGATGAAAGAGTGTCCCTTCAGTCTCAACAGGAACTTTACATTTTATTCAATCATTCTATATTCTATTCTTTCTATAAATACATTAATGGTAAAAGGAAGGATAAGGACAATCTCCATTCTTTATTAAATAAGGAAGGGAATATAGTTACTGAAGATGGGGAAAAGGCAGAGGTACTCAATACCTTCTTTGCCTCTGCTTTTAATAGTAAAACTGATGGTCTGTAGGACAAGTGCTTGCTTAAACTAGTTGATACAGATAGGGAACAGTGTAGCCCCCCCTATGATCCAGGTGGAAGATGTTAGAGACCTGCTGTCCTACCTAGATCTGCATAAGTCTATGGGACCAGATGAGGTTCATCCTAGGGTGCTGAGAGAGCTGGCAGATGTGCTTGCTATGTCTCTTTCAACCATCTTTCAACGGTCTTGGCTTACTGGAGAGGTTCCAGGAAATTGGCTAATGTGGCACCTATCTATAAGAAGGGCAAGGGAATTATAGACCTGTCAGCCTGACCTCAGTACCAGGGAAAATTATGGAGCGAATCATCTTAAGGGAAATCATGCTGCATCTACGGGAAAATAAGGGGATCAGATGTAGCCAGCATGGATTCAGGAGGGGAAGATCCTGC
>VXBA01005349.1:496231-695520 GCA_013399895.1 Serilophus lunatus
AGGCCACAGCTCGAGTGCTGTGTCCAGTTCTGGGCCCCTCAGTTTAAGAAAGATGTTGAGTTGCTGGAGCGTGTCCAGAGAAGGGCAACGAGGATGGTGAAGGGGCTGGAGCATAAGCCGTATGAGGAACGGCTGAGGGAGCTGGGATTGTTCAGCCTGGAGAAGAGGAGGCTCAGGGGTGACCTTATCGCTGTCTATGACTACCTGAAAGGAGGTTGTTGTCAGGTGGGGGTTGGTCTCTTCTCTCTGGCTTCCAGTGACAGGACTAGAGGTCACAGTCTTAGGCTGCATCAGGGGAGGTTTAGGTTGGATATCAGGAGAAACTTTTTCACAGAGAGAGTGATTTCCCATTGGAATGGGCTTCCCAGGGAGGTGGTGGAGTCTCCATCCCTGGATGTGTTTAAGGATAGGTTGGATGATGAACTTAGTGACATGGTTTAGATGGTTTAGATGTTAGATTGGTGTTGGATAGGTTGTGAAGTCAGGCAAAAGGTTGGACTTGATGATCTTTGTGGTCTTTTCCAACTTTGTTAATTCAGTGTGTAATTCTGTGTGTAATTCTCTTAATTTCTGTATAATATATTTAACAAGCCTAATCCATGAAAATAATTACTTTGTGATTGCATATATACTTTTTTCTTATACAAAGTTTATTTTTTATATCTCTTTTCTCTGAGAAAAAAGGAGTTTTCCACACATACTTAAATGTTTTCAGAAACTGACCATCTATCTCGTTCTACACATTAAACTAACAAAAAGCAGTAGCTGAGTGGAGTAAGGGGTGGCAATTCCTTGCATCAAATGAGCTGCTGAACTGGTCACACTAGCACTATTAAAAAGCTGTTCCTTTTACACACCTGCAAAACTGAGAATGATTTTAGCCAAAACAAAAGTTACACTGGAAGCTGATAGGTTTTTTCAAGGATCACTTGGAGATCCACTTGATTATTAATGCTAGTAGAATATAAGTGATAAATAACTGTAAAGGATATTTTCTATTATTTGCCTCATTTAGTATTTTGTATTTGACCAGGTTCTGCTACGATGTTTCAGGGCAAGTATGAAATGACATTTCTGTTACAATAGCTTGCCTAGGTCTTCAGTAGTTTGAGAATTTTCTTGAGAGGCGCTTATCTAAAATACGCTGAAGTAGTGAATTCCACAATTTAAACGTGGATAACATGACAAAAAAAAATTATGCTGTTTATCCCTTTGACAATTTATTTAATGCTCCTGGTTTTTATATTATAAAGATTTATGAATAATCATTCCCAATTCACTCTTCAGTCATCTGTTCTCCTAGCTGAAGAGACAAGAGTAAGTAGTAAAGGGACTGCATAAAAAGATGGAGAACCATGTAATTATTCAGTGGCAGAGAATTAGCTGGTATAATTCTGGTAGGCAGTGAATTGCAATCCATGCACAATTATAAATGCTTCAAAAAAAAAAGAAAAAGGTCACATCTCAATTTAAGAAGGCGAAGGTATGATAGTGCTTTTTGAACTATTCCAGTGACAGTTCTGCATTGGTGCTCTACACTGGCAGAAGCCAAATCAAGGCTGTAAACTGGGGAAATTTCAGAAGAGAGAAGCAAAAAGGAGGAAAGGATAAAGGAGTGATTCAGATTTGTTTAAACTCTGGAAGAAGCAACCATAGAAGCTTGTTCAGAAACCTTAGAAGAATACAAACACATTAAAAAACGGGTGTGGGAAAAATCTAAAATAAAACAGAGATGGAGTTGGGAATAAAGAAAGTTTATGTAACTGTACAATAATCTGCTAAGGAAACAGTGGGAGCCCTTTACTCTAGTCTTGAAAGTGAAGTTTGACTATGTATTAGAGAAATATACTGTAGAAAATGTTCTTACATTGATTGAAGAGATGACCTGACAAGATTTTTTCCATCTCTGATTTCTACAGCTCTTTGATCTTAATTGATAAAATCCATTTTAGTTGAAAAAAATCCCACCCTTCATGCCAGGACCAAAGTGAAATTCTGTGAAAAAAGATTTGCAGTAGTAATTTATTTAAAATCAATTTTACTTTGTGCTAATTATGTATAGCCTCTCTGTGTAATTCCAGAGAAACTTTAAACTCTGCTGAGGGACAAAAATAGAATTCTGAAGACGATTTTTCCATATACCAGCACACACTAATCTGCTGGCACCAGGAAAGAGCTGCTTCTACTAAAGGACTAATAAAATCCCTCTCCCTCTCTGTAAAATGACAAATGCTTGGTTTTCTCCTTATTCTAGTCTGCATTACACCACTACCTGATTAATTACATCAGAAACTCCTGAAGATACATTGTATTGTGCAAAGTATAATTGACAGTAAGAGTTAAAACCATGCTTACATTAATATACAGACTTACTATGAGCAGTTTATAATTCACCCTGAGATTAGATTTGACATACCAAATTTTAGCATGATGAGGAGCTTTTTCCCAGAACAAATGTAAAGGAAAATCTTTTTTGGCCCTGAGAGATATAGAAGTGGAATATGGATAGACAGTTTTGATTTAAAATGCCTTTTTGTGTGTATGTAACTGAAAAGCACTCTATTTCTGAATAGAAGGTTATGTTGGCTATTAGTTCATAATATAAGCTAGACACAAAGTAAGTAAATTTCCATGAAAAAGTGAATTAGCTCTTTAATGTGGAAATTTTACATCTTTTAAATATGCTAGCAAATTTAGCACATCAACACAGAGCACAAACATAACTTCAGAGAATTTGAAACTATTCTGGCACAGAATATTCTGGAAATATTCTGTCTTGCTGCTCCCTTTTTTATAGGGAAGCCTGCATATGTATTTACTTGATCAACTAAAGCACTTCTTTTCTGTTACTGAATACTTTGGGGAGAGATGTAGCATTTCTTAAATGGACAAATGCAAAATAAAGTCTACAATATATGCTGCACTTCATAATATTGACTGAAACTTCAGCTCTTCACATCTTCAGCTACTAGAATCAGCTCTGCCTGATTCTATCCCCACTCCTATACAGTAACCTGAAAATAAGTTGCATCAATTTCAGAAGTCAGAGGAATCTGAGATCAACTCACTCATGTGAAAGAGAATGTTGTTATAGGGCTAGACTTCATTTCACTGAGAGCCACAAAATTGGCATGACCTGTCTCCACAGCTTATAGAAGAAGGAAAAGAGGAATGGGAGGGATAGAAATCTAAAATACAGAATGCCTTAAAATAAATGCAATGTAGAAACATGATAAAGAAGAAATTCCTGTGGTGCTTGTTTTTGTTCTTATTTTATTTTTTGTGCCATAAATCAAAATGACTTCACACCATTTTGCTTTTGTTTAGCCTGATGCTCTGATAATTTATTGATAAAATCAACTATTTTAACTGTGTATTTCTTGTCCCTTCTTTTTTTCTAGCATTATTATTTTAGATCTTGTTCCTCCCATGCTGCTTTTATTTCATTCTTCCTAATACTTTCATTTTAAGCTTATTTTCAATTTCTGCCATTGTTTATGGTTGGTTTGTTTGTTTTGTCATGTTTTTTTCCCCACTTCATCCATATCTTTACTCTTTTTCTGCATTTCACTTTTTTCACATGTCCCTTTATATATATATTTTTTTTTTTACCGTGACAGTCGGTGATTTGGCCAAGGACCAGAGTTAACTGTCTTTGAATGTATTAAGAGCTCTGATGAATGAACACAGAATACAGAAGGATTATATTGGTCACAAAATCAACTTACTCCACATAAATATCTCATAGCAGAAAATGAGACAGAAAAATAAAGATATGAGACTGGAAAGAGAATTCCAGTCCTCTACATGGCGACTCACGAAGTGTCCTTACCTTCCTGTTCTTATAAAACAGATTATCTTTATTCCCTTTAATAAATGTTTCTATTGCATGTCTTTTGCTTTCTAATATTTTAAAGTCTTTGTCTTTTTCAGATCTTTTCCATTTCTGCTCACGCTACACTAAACATAGTTCCCTTGAGAGAACTCTTCGTTCTTTTTCACAAAGATAACCATGAAAGTCTCTTCATAGAGTCAGGCAGCAGGTATCTACTCATTCTTCCTTTTTTTTTCTTTTTTTTTTCCCCCACAATAAAAACAGATGAATTACTTATCCCGGAGATGTGTTGCTCTCATCGGGTTCTTCCTCTGTGTTTAAACTTCCCAAATTTACTCTGCATCTTAGTGGCTGGGAATGCAATACTTCACTTCAAAGAAATTTCATTTTAATGAGCAGTACACTCTGAGTGCATATTTTCAAAACAAAACCCATTCCAAAAGATTTTATTGAGTGTTGTCTTCATTAAAATCAAACCACTTTGAACTGAAGGAGGACACTCCAAGCCATTTCGATGCCAAGGTAGCAAAGCCAGTTTTAATCCATGCCTATATGGGATGTGCAGAAAATTAGGCAGATGTTTGAGTCCTCCTCCTCAGAAAATGCATGATACATAAATATGCCTGCCTGTGCCTATAATCACAAAAGTACTGTTGGGTATGTACCAAATAAAATAAAAATTACTAATTTGTACAGTGAATCTGCAGATCCTTAAATTTATACTTATCTAGGAAATATTTGTAAATACTTGTAAAGATTACAGCATCCTCAGACTATATTCGGAAAATTGAAATTCTTCCATATATAATCAAGCATGTAATTATTCACATCTAAGCATTTTCTTGAGAAAAAATATATATAAAAAAAAGATATAAAAGTTTTAGAAGAAAGTTTGTGACACACTGTAGGATTTATGTGACTAAATTTAGAACATCAACATTTTTCATGATCATGTCTGAACTGCTCATTCTGGCTTCCTCTGTGAAATCTGAAAAGGGACATTTTCACTGAGGTATATGATATACCTCTTCCTGGAGCAGTTATTTAAAAGTGATCTAAAAATGGCTATTTGTCTCAACTGACTCCAAAGGGGAGCCAAATGTGGAGAGATCTTTTTCCATTTTGTAAGGGGAATGCCTACATTTAGATATGTGATGGCAGACATGATGGATCTTTCCTGCAGAGTTCAGTCAGGATATACATTTTTTTGCTGATAATCTATTTGTGTTCCAGCTATGAGATGATAGGAGGGCGAAGCTTCTTGCTGGTCAGGATCTTCTCCTTTAGAGGTGGTCAGGATGATCTTGAATATCCTGCTGCAAGTTTTGCTGCTCCATAATATCTGAAAAACCTTGTCTGTTCAATGGTCTTCCAATCTTCTAAAAAAGAATCACTTGCTTTCCTATCTTTACTTTGCTCAAGGCAGCAATACAAGTCAGTTCCAACCAATACCATTTTGGAGCTTTAACTTAACCCTTGCTTTTTACACACTGCATATGTAAAAACACAATCATATTCTTTATCTCTCTGACATGCTTATCACAATCTGCTTCAGACTCTGGTTTTATTCTATATACAATCTTTTTTCATGTTCCAATCTTCAGTTCAGTGTAGCACATCCTTACCAGAAGATGAAGTAATGCTATATCATCAAGTGATGTTAAGAAACACAAAGGCAGACACAAAAGCCAAAACAGTTCCTTTCATTTCTGATCTGCCCTAATATCTAGGGGTTTTTTTACAAAGGATTATGCTGTGTTCGATGAGGCTTAATAACGGTTCTGTTATATTTTGCTACACTTTCTACTACATACTTAGTAGTGTCTTCTCAGCATAAAAATTATATACAGAATGGTGTACATCCCATCCTGGAGCTAAACTTTAAATATGATAAAAATACAGTTAAAAAATAACTCTAAAAGAGCAGTACATTATACTCGTAGACTTTTGGGCATATATTCCAAAGTAGTCTCAGGAACTGTAATTCTGTGTAAGATGAAGTAACTATTGTCCCAATTCTTACAACTTAACTCAGGTATGCTTTTTTTTTTTTTTTTCTTCAGGTGTCCTAGATGACTTTTGTCAGCAATGGAAAGAAAGAAGCATCACAAGACAGTAATTTAGAGTGCATCATACAATAGGTAACATGTATGTCTATCTTCTCAAAGAATTCTGAACCTTCTTCATATACCTCATCCATATGTCTAATCTTAACTGGACTGGATCTGAGTCTCTATGCCTGACAAAAACTATCTGGAAGACAGCACTGTAGATAGATGGGAGAGGATACTACTGGAAGTTGACCTTAGCTATCCTGCTTCTCAGTTGCATTAAATTTGAGAACTGTGTACCACCTGTGATCTGTTAAATAATATACCTGAACTGAGGGCAGTAATTTCTTTAGCAATGCAAACTTGTTTTGAAAGAGCCTGTCTGTCTGAGCACCAAGTGGGCAAGCACTAACAATATCTCCTAGATACAATTTTGAAAATTTGTCCACGCTTATACATATTCACAACAGCCAAAAGATGGATAATTTTTGATTGCTTGAAAATCCCCATGCTTCATTTTCCATTCATTTTTCAATTAAATCTAGTCTCGTAAAATCTTATATTAGTACACACGCAATATAAACAGCACATAAAATACTTCACTTCCAAAGTTTGTAAAGACATCTTTTGAAAAGAAATTCTTCTGCCCAAGCTCTCTATAAAGCTTCAACTCCATTTTAAAAGAAATACCTGTAAGTATCCGTCATTTGTCAAGTATCATCTACAGTTTTGTGCCTAAAAATTGAACAATCAGGCTAAATCTCTCTTTTCACAGATGGGTCTAAACATTGTAGAGTAACAGCTAATGGCTTTTAGATTGCACATGCAGTAGCATTTTTTTCTACCAGTAACTTCTTTCAGAGAATGTGCAAGTATCATATTTTTCTCATTTGTCCTTCTTTCCTACAAAATGCTGTGTTTCACAATATTTGAAATGCTGGTGAAAGGTATTCCCAGTTCTTAAGGAGGCCCAAGTATGAAATTAACTCCACCTCACTGCTGGATGTGCATAATTGAAAGATTAACAGGAACATGATGCTTAGGTCTTAAGAAATTATTTAATAGTTTTCACTTTGATAATGCTTAAATCCCACAGACAGATTGTAGTAATGACTGAAACCCTTTTAAAGGCTTTTCAGTTCACTCTTGCAATCTGACTGGAATCTAGGGTATTCCACTTGAGGTCCACCTGTACCTCTTGCACACATCAGTTGTACCAATGCCTGCACACACATGCAAACAAAACTAAATCAGTAAATGGTGAACTATTGGATGGAAGAATCCAAGATTTACACTAATGAGAGCAGAATCAGACCTATCATATCTGAGACAGATATGATTGTCAGTGATAAAATGGCAAATATTTTCAACTGCATGTGCTTGCAGGTAGGGCCAATGATCAGCACTTGTATCTTGCAGGAATAGTTTTCCTTCTCATAGCAACACAGAATTTTCCAGTGGACTTTACCTGGTAGGTCACGAAATCCTCTGCAGTCGTGTGGAATGTTAAATCTCCAGAACTATATTGTTTCATACAGACTGGCTCTGAAACTTTAGTCTTGTTTTCTAGGTATAAACACTTCTGATAATAAGAGAAATATGAACAGCAGTGTATGATCCCAAACAATAATTTATACTGAATTAAAACATTAGCTTCAACCCCTTAGACACAAGACACAATTTATTGTCTTATCATATAATTAGAATAACACAGCATGCAATTTGTTTAGGCACCACTGACCTCTAAAGAGCTCATTGATATTGTGGATCCAGTTTCACTTCTTGATAGTCCTGCATTGTCATCCAGCTCTGAGGCAATGAAATTCTTCACTGCTGTGCGGGGCTCAAATGGCAAATTCTGCATATGTTCTTGGGTGGGAAGATGCTGGTCTAAATTGATATTAAATTGGTCCATTACAGAGGGATTCATATTGAACTCTGGATTAACTTTGTAGTGCAACAGCCTTTCATGAGGCAAGGTATCCATGCCTATATTCATTTTGCTCTCATCTTTCAGGGATGGCTGGGTATTTACTGAGCCCCGGGGCATGACGATATAGTCGCTTTCTATCATCCGTTCTTGAGGATGGACTATGTCCATATCTGCACCTCTCAAATTATCATCAGTACATAAATACACAGTCCTCCGCAACTCACTGTTGTCTTTCTTCAAGCACTGATTGGCCAGTTCACTCATACTCATAGGCATGTGGAGACCTGTTGGTTGCTGGATGATGACTTTGGAGATGATGTTTCCAGGCAAGGTTGAATAGCTCATTCCCTCAGGGTTTGGTCCCTTCTCCTCCTCTTCGTCATTTAGTGAAATTCTAGAAAGTGTTCCTGTTATTGTGGCTGCTCTGCAAGGTCCAATGTCTTTATGCAGAACTGTAGGTCAGAGAAAAGGATCCTTACAACATGAAACCATGTTTACCCAACACTGCTTTCACTGTCTAGCGGTGCTTTCTTTACCAGTGCATCTTAAATCTTTTTGTATCCACTTAATAACTCTTATACATATTTTTTGAGAAAGGCTTTTGTGTGGGGTTTTTTGGGGTGTTTTTGTTCTGTTTTGGTTTTTTAAATCAACATCTCTTAATCTATTGTATATAACTGACACAGATCTCTGACTAAGTTTCTGTTATTTCTATAAATTAAAAACACTCCTTCATTTATTCATATTGCCTTACATAGATCTTAGGTGACTTACAGCTTAAGCAAAAGCCTGCCATGTGGAACTCATTAAGCGTTTTTCCAAAAAAATACACTATGACATCTGTACTGCCATTATTAACTCCACATAACCTCCTGGAAAATGTCAAACAGATTGTAAGGCACAATAATTTTGTCAATCCGTTGTAATGACCTAGCATAAGATTACAACTATGCGCATGTGCTCCTGAGCTCCTAAATGTTCCTTTTCACTGTGTTTTATAAAACGTCTTCTCAGTTAAATTATGTTTTAAATAAAAGTGACAAAAGAATTACCACATTAGGAAGAAATTCCATTGATATCAGAAAGAATATTTTGCTGCATCTGAAAAGATTATAAAAAATATAAACAGGGTTTATAGGAGAGTCATAATCTACTTTTGTTCCAGGCCTAGACCTTCCTGGTCAGACTTGTAGCAACTTTCAGCAATTTTTATTGGGGTGAGTTCCACATGTAAAAGTTACTAGTCCTACCATAAAATTCAAAATTTCCAGGAGCGCTGAAGGATGGCTTCAAAAGCAAAGCATCTGTTCAATCACAATTATTAATCTTAAAAAAATAAATTTAAATCTATAATTCAACATCTGTATTGAAAGTATAAGGGTAGATAGCAAGAAAAAAAAATAAAGCACCCAATTACTGGGCTTATTCCAGCTGACTGCAAGGAAAATAATTTACACCAGTGTTAGTTTGCACAATAAAATCCATCTCATGGGCTGAGACAGAAAGAGAACTTGAAGTATCTCAGGTATTACATTTACATCCCTTCTGGCTGCCTAAGGGCCCTGATGACCCAGATCCCCCAGTACCTGTCAGTTCCCTGCCCTTTTCAACAGCAAGCAGCTTATAAGGCATCCCACTCTCCTACAACACACAAAACTAACTCTCATTTTTCCATAATGAAAAGAGCATTTTGCTTCTAAACAACAGCGCACAAATACCTGATTTCAGTGGCTGCTTCATTGTTTCCAGTGACACTTGTTAAGACATTTCAAATGACCTATCCTTAAATTTTTAATTAAAAGAAAGTGAATTTAAATGCTTATCTAGTAAAGCTTGCATTCAAAGTCCATCTCCTTAAGCATGCCCCTGACAAGGCTCTCCACACTGCAGAGCTATGTTATCACAGGTAAGAAGTAGGAGCTACATGGATCAATACTAGATTTTTGTCCGCATTGGATGGAGATAGACATGCATTTGTGGTACAATGTATTATCCCCCTCCCTTCAAGATATATGGGTCTGTCAAAACTGATCCATAAACAAAAACTAATATCATGTTGCAAGAAACTCAACTGGCGATTTTTTAACGGTGACTGGAAACTCAAACTTTACTTTAATGAGATCAGCTTTCTTGGCTCCCCATGTGGCCAGCAAAGAGAGACAGTGCTCTTCAGGTGGGTGATGCAGAACAGCTAAGTCAGGCTTCTGCCTTGACTCACCCTGTGGAGAGGATACTCTCTCTCTCCATTCATTGAAAACTGAGAGTGTCTAGGCAGGACTGCTTCCCTAGGAAAAACTGCCCTTTGGGAATATCTCCTAAATTTAAAGAGTTCTATAGGGTTTAAATGGTCATTTATTTTACCCTTTATTTAACCAAGATTAAATACTGGTATGTTATTGAATCAAGGTTAGCAAATAAATTGCCAAAAGTGTGTTATTTTTAATATGTGGAAACAAATATAGCTGACTAATTAAAGATTGCAATATCAAAGTATCTTTAAAGAAAACCCCAAGTTGTTTCACTAAAGCAGAATTAAATTTAATTTACTTAAACTATTGTTGATTTCACTCAGAGTCCTAAAAAACTTACCCTCTTTAAAACTAACACAAGTTGATGTAACCTTCATATACATAGCTGTTAAGATACCCTATTTTTTGTTTGGTTACAGCAAAAAGATAGTTTCACATTTTCTTGTGTAACAGGGCAAGGAAAATTTAATGTATTAAAGTAATCTTTCAAAAATTATTTGCCTTCTAACAGACAATCACACCTTTAAGTACTTTTGAACTGCTGAATTCTAGCTAAAGACTTCTGTAAGAACATGAAATAAATGTATTCATACAGTTTTGTTTATATTGACAAATACTTTCTTTAAGTGGTTAACCCCTAGTATTTTTCTGGTTTTCACTTCACAAGGGACTAGTATAAGAGTTCTTTTTGTTGGCTAAATACCCTCTCAATTTTCTTACCTGACCGACAAGCAATGTCCACATCCTTCTCAAAATCGGTCTGTAAGAAGAAACAATGAAACAGGAGAGCCATGATTAATTCAAAAGTAAACCCAAGTATCTTTTTGCCAACTAGCACTTCCAAAATGTCCTACTTACGGGGTCATAGTCTCTTACAAGTGGTTTCTTGTTGCTGAGAAGGTGAAGTGTATTGTTTTACAACAGCAGAGCTTTACAAAGTTTCCTAAAGTATAACTGGGTGGTTTTCAAAGTATGCTGCCTGACCAGAAAAAATAAAATAAAATAGGTGGAAGTAGAGTATATAATTTTAATAAAATAAAATGATACAGTGTATAGTTTTTAACGTATATGGAAGAATAACTCCTACATTTCACCCAAGGATCTTCTTTAAGGAAGTTTCTCATAGTAATTTTATGAACAGAAGTATGAAAAATAGCCTGCAATACAAATTACTATGAATAAGTGAAACCCAATTAGTCCACCCTGTTTGAAACTTCATTAATTAGTTATGAAGTGCTTATTTATTGTAAAATATTCTATTATTCCTTGCTACTGATTGCATAAAATTTTTGTGCTTCCTGAAAACAACTATTATTTATTTCATTGTGCAAAAATTAATTGCAAGAACTAAGAGTTAATTTTGACAGTTGGAAATCAAACATGATTTTTCTAGTTAAAAAACTCTATTTATTCTGTTAGAGGATTCATTTAATGTTTGTTTTATTTCCACAAGTTGATTATTTCATGTGAAATATTCAGTAAAACTGATCCGTTTCTTGCTTCCGAAGTCCAAACATTAAATTCTTTTTCTGAGTCATCATTTTTGAAGGGCATCTGCTTGCTGAGCCTTGCATTTTTCCTGAACCTTGCATGTTTTTAGGGCCTGACCCGGTTCCCATTACAGTCAATGGCAAACTGTTGTTGGAAGTGTAGAGAACGATATGTTGTCTTAATATACTACCTAACAATATATGTGTATCTAAATTGACATACTGAGCCATTCACTATCTCCTTAATTCAAAACACTAGATAGATTGCCATTGTAGAATCCCCACCACTTTCTGCTTGTCTGACTTAGCTTGAGAACATTTTTCAAGGGCTTATGAAGGGAAGAATCTCAAATCCATCAGTACTCTTTACATCAACAGTAGAAAAAGTCAAGATATATTATTAGATTACTTTCTCTTTCTCATGTAGGACTCTTTTGTCCCAAAGAATGCTGGTGGAAGATATTAATTCATTGTGCTCCACTAAATAATCACACTAGTAATTCAAAATTTGCTAAGAGATTTAAGCAAGCAGATAATGATCTAAACATATTTATGCTTAAAAACAGTGTTAATATTTCACCTATGCATACGTGCCACATACAATACAGTAAGTTTTTTCTTTTTGTTAGGAACACTAAATTCATAGTCAAAGAAGGAAATAAAAGCTAACCATGATTTGAGCATGTCCATTAGGAAAAGAACTTGAAGAATCTGCATTGATTGGATCCTGGCAATTTCTCAGCCGACATCTGAATGCATCTTGAACCTGTGAAAACAATATCTTATACTGATTCTTGTGTAAAACCATATACTCTACTCCTATTAAGAGATTAAATTAAACCTTATGGAATGCAAACCATGACTTTCCTTTAGAACACTTAACAAATCATATGCAATAAACATAATTGTCTATTTATGCCATTTGAGACATTTGTTATATTTTGTGACTGCTGAAATTCTGTCAGTCTATCCCATCAAGACTGCAGAATTAGATTTGCCCACAGCCAGAATTACCTAGCAGTCAGTGATGATAGTGTGGTATTCAAGCCAAATGTGTCTTGGTGATAGTCTTTGTCTTTTCATTCATTTTGGTACAGGTCTGATAATAGGATTAATAGATATACTGTTAACCATTGCAAAATAAAATGTATCTTCTGCTGATAAATTTAAGATTCTTGAAAGAACAGTTCTTAACTGTTAGTGTAATCAGACACATCGTTTCTCATAATTACACTTTAAAGAATAAGTCTATTTGAAAGATATTACTGATTCCAAGCGTAATCTCTAACTCCACATAAAGGGAATGTTACGCATCTTCTCTAGGAGTAAAACTCCTCAGATCAGAGAAACACTTCCAGTGTGAGCGCAAGAAGGAAAGTGGACTGTGCACAAAGACAGATTCCTTGAAAGTACTAAAGGAATTCCTCAGAAATTAATGTTTACTAATATGATCCATTAAGTAAATTTGAAGACTTGTCCTTAAAACACAGTATATTTGAGGAATAATCTTTCCATAGGAAAGGCCATTTTCATTTTCATTTTGGGCAGAATATGTATCTAAAGAAATACTATTACGCAACACTTCTGTCAGAAAAATGTGGTTCACCAGAGACACGTTCAAAAGGAAGATGATGTTCCTGTTTGTTGACAGTAGAATGCAAACATATTTTGCTGCTTTCTCATGCATGCAACAATGAGGATAGCACGGCAACTTTTGGAATTTGAAGTTCTACAATGCAAATGTTGTTAACAGAAATGCAAGTGTCCGTATTATATAAATAATCATATACCTGATTGCAAGATACGACTTGGTAAACAGAAACTTCATGATCTCCATTTAAAACAAACTAGTATAATTTCTTGTTTGAATATGAAAGTATTCTCAATGAAATATCTATAGAAAACGATATTCTATTTATTATCTGTAAAAATTACTTGATGTTTTATTCAGAATAAAAAAAAAAAAGAGAGAAAATTGTCTTCCATTCGTGGACATTTTATAACGAGAGGATAATTCATTAATTTTTCCTTATGAGAAGCTGTCCCCTTTCAATCCACCATATTCTATTGCAAGTTGTTTAGGAGCTATCACAAAAGGGAAAATTAAATAGAAAAAAATATTTCTGTAAGTAGAAAGCATTGTTTTACAGTGCTTGACCCTTAAACGATTAAGAGTGTTCTGCAGTCTTGATAAATGACTTTTGCAGGTGGAGGGAGCCAAATATAGAGCAGAAAGAAGAATGAAGCAAGGTGGGAAGGTTTGGATTAATTTAAAAACACCAAGACTTTCCACTTTTGGTAATTTAAAGTGTACTGTATTGAGAGTCATATTCTGATTTTAGGCCCTATGCTTGCTTTGATTTTCCATGTGTTTGATGTTAATTTAAATTTGCATCTTCCAGTCGCTGCCAATCCAAGTCTTCTCTCACTTTATCAATGCTGAAGTTTTATGTGCTCGGAAAAGCATTGGCACAGTGATTTGACAAAAAAATAAAAATTCCTTTCCTCCGAAAGCATCCCTAGCTGTGCTGAATCTGATGTCAAGGCTTATGATGCTTGACCCTGAAGCATTGTTACTTCAGAAAATACTGTTTGATCTCTGTACAGTGGTCCTCCTCGTTTTTGAGACATAGTGCTTTGTGTTCATAGAGCTTTCCTAGTTCTGATAGCTTCAGAGATCTCAAGGATCTCACATCCTACTTTCACTACCTTCTGTATTAGAGCAGTGAATCTTGTTTTTAAGATTCTCTTAAATGTGCATGTGTTTCTTAAGTGCAAGCAGCATATGATTTGAACATCTTAACAGAATGTCAAACGTAGCTGTATCCATTATACTGACATATGTTGCAATTTCTACATGTCCTCACTCAAGTCAGAAACAAAATGGTTGAACTTTCAGAATACCAGCTTAGTTTTCTCAAATTGCTTGTTAAAATCGTTGTATGTAAAAAGTGCGCTGTCTTTACATTTTACTTTGAAACATAATCTTGGTTTTTACCCTCTTCCTTTTAATATCGAGATACGAGGTTTTCATAGAACTAGGCAGAGCAGGAGAGACAGATGTGATGAATGTGTAGATACCAGGGAAGTGGTTTCCTTAGCAACAGTAACCAGCTCCAAGCTTTTATAACTCACCCTCACCCTACTCATGTACTTTTTATTTTTCTCCTGCAATACAGAAGTGTGGGCTCTAGACGCCAACGATGCATTTAATCCAAATGCTCTTTATTCCAGAGAGCACAGCTAAAAAGAAAATACATGTGGGTTCCTCCTATCACTAGAATTAACAGGAATTACTGAGTGTGATTCAAATCAGCTTTAGAGCATCCTGTGTTCACGTAGATCAGCCAAACTGTTTTCCTCAGGTGCAGAAACTTCAGTGCTAACGTCCTATCATTTTCTGTTCTCTGACACATACATCACACTCTTCTGAGGCTCAATTAGGCGTTTAAACAGCAAGTTGATGAAAAAAACACAAACAGCCCTAGGATCTCTGGGATAAGAAGGCAACATAAAGCAATAATACCTAAATCTATTTTACATTTTTAATACCAAAATTTCCAAGTTGTCTATAAGAGGTCTTATGCTTAAGAAATATTATATTTATTCTAGAAGTTAGGAAACAGAAGTATAACAAGATTTAATGTCTTTCCAAAAGACACTGAATTGAGGGAAGACAGAAATAGATGAGACATCACTTAGTTCTCTTCTAGTTTTATGTCTTAGTTAGCAAACATCTCTGGCTTCCTAATGCAGTCCTTCACACACAAGATTTTCAACATAGCATACTAGAAAAAGTAACAAATATTTCTATCATTTATGTTTATATGAACATAACTAAGAGAAAAAATAAGGGGTTTATATATAATTATAGAAGTCTATGTCATTATTTAATGCAATGACAGTAAAGGCAGGCCTATCTTCTTTGTTTGAATTTTATGGCGATAAATTCCACCACATTTTTTTTTCTGACAGTCAGAATTATTGTTTTGCCTATGTTGGCATGGTATAACTACTAGATCAATCCTAAAGGCTATAACTGAGATAGCTTTGTAGCTGTCATCGAGATTGATATATACATTGGAAGGATTTCCTAACAGGTGCTGGCAGAGCTAAATGCTTTTGCAGACAATCAAAAGTAACAGACTATTCTTTCAGCAGGAAGATAACCTGTGCAGTGCAAAGACTGCATTGCACACCTGCATGATGGCTACTGTGTTGGCCTGTACTCACCTAAGGATCTCTGGAGATTAAAAGCCAGACTGTCTACAGCCAGATTGAAATATCTTAGGGGAGTTACATCTCTTTCTGTGTGGAAACTTATGGCAATAAACAGTTGCATCTTTGCTACTGAAAACTAAACAAAGTAAGTGCAGACCATACATATTTTTGTAATAAAAATTGTTTCCAGTGCATCAACTTTTACTTCTTTTCCCTTCTTCAAGTAATTTCTATTAATTTTCTATTCCCATATGAAAAACATTACCTTAATTAATTCCTCAAGTGTTTTGCCCAGTTTGCAATTTAAATCTGGAGGACTAAAGAAGATTCAATGTATTCCGTCAACTAAGAGTTCCATCAGCAATATTACTAGGCTTCTTTGTCTTCCACCATCATCACTATCATTATCTTGACTGGAGATGATCTACTGGTTAGTGAATAAGTTGTCTCTGTTTACTTCTGCCTAAATTGTCATGGCTGAAGAAAAAACTCCTCCTTTTTGATAAAGGACAATCTAATCAAACCTTGGTGCTTTTTGGGCCTCATTGGTAAATCTTCTAATGAAGCTATTTTTTAAAAATACCATGTAGATATATTATTTAGCTGTTTTATTAAATGTTTCTCCTCTGGAATTTCATGTGTAACTGCTAAGACTGACTTTCTGGAACAACTCCTGTAAGTAGTTAAACAGAGTAATGTGATTTGCTAAAAAACCCCAGTGAATAAAATAAACCGTAACTACCGACTGCCTACACATAAACAATTATAAGCCTAAATTTATAATCAGATATTTTTGCATATTGCTTGCACTAGAAACAGTGAGTTAAAAGTGGTTCCATTCAAGGTATCCTACAAATTTGAAAATTGAGTTGACTTCTAGAAAAGACAAATTCAACCTCTAAAACCACCTGTGAGTACGGTCAGGCAAGAATGTTTCTATGAGATGTTCAGCTTTATCAAAGCATTCCCTGGGATTGAAACATTTGCAGAATTTAAAGTAGGAAACCTGTCTTTAGTTCAAGGCTTAGGGCATTGTTGGAAGATGTCTCTTGATTTTTATCTTTCATCAACAGCCAAAATAATTTTTTTTCCAAACAATCTTCTGCATTACTGCACTGATGCAGGCTTCAATTTCTAATTTTTTACATTTTTTTATTTCGTACAGTGCTATGCTATGTTACACTTAGAATTTTCCTTGACTTCTGCTCTGTTTTTTGATGAAGTGATCAAAGTGATAGGCTGTGTTGCAGCCTCTCTGAATCTTTAAAAATGACATGAGGAAATGGAATTAGGACACAAGGCAATGGAATTAGAACATGAGGAAATAGAATGAACAGAGAAATTCAGATTGATCATTAGAAAAAGGTCTTTATCCTGAAGGTGGTCAGTCACTGGAACATGCTTCCCAGAGAAGTGGTCATGGACTAACCCTGTCAGAGTTCAACAGTCCTAGTCATATGGTTTAGTTTCAGGAAGATTTGCAAGGAGAAGAGAGTTGGTCTGTTCCAAAATGAGATATTCTAGGACTGTGAAAGACAATGCTGTTCACATTGCTTTGGTTTTGAATGTTTCACATACAACCTTGACTAAAGATAAATGTTTTAAAATGAAAATGGTTCCCTAGGACATTAAGTGGGATATGGTATGCCCTTTTTAATCTAATTTATATATCCCAATGGATACACAAATTTCATAGACAGAAAGAAAAGCATGAAATCACTATCCTTTCTACTGAAAATAGGTGCAATGTCTTGCCATTTTACTAAAAGAACACGTGAAATTATGGCTTTCAGATTTACAGATGAGACTGCACACTTTCACAGATGTAAATCAAATGGAGGAAGAAAATGCTGAAGGAAAAAGGGGATTACAGGACAATTCTACATAAAATAGGTTTGTCTTAAGTATTATTTCTTATTCTGCCCATATTTTTTTCTTAAACAGAAAGAAAATTCAAAAGAAGAAAAAAGGAAAGGTATTAAAGGAGTAATCCAGTTACAGTATGAAAGCTGATAAACTAAGAAATACATCTAACAGCGTGATTAAAGTGTGAAGAAATCAGCACAATGTAAGGTGCTAATTTCTGCAACATACTGGTTTTTTTTCCTCTAAAAACTGAAAACTTAATTCTTTGATAAGGTAATCACATGTATACTGTGTAGGATAGAGATATAAAGCTCATGCAAAGTGGTACAGTACTGTAAGATTTTAATAAATTATATTTCATTAGTATACTGAGTTTCAGTGTTTAAAGGGTGTCAGTAGTGGAAAGGGAAACCATCGTGTGAGATTCCTCACTCAGCATTGACAACAAACTTTTTTTGAAAAATATTCCTGGTTTTCTTAGTCTTGAGATGTTTTTAAATAACCCTTTGTCTTTCACAGGGAACCATGCTGGAAATCCTATTTTGGTTTACTGGTATGGTCCTGAAGCTGATAAATTAATAGCACATAGGAAGGCAGGTGGACCAGGATACTACTCTCCAGTCCAGCTCCACCTGGTCATTTTTGATAGACAGCCCCATTACTACAGATCTGCTGTTATGCTACTGCTCTCAAACCATCTCAGTAAAAATGTGGTGTTAGCAGGTTAGATAGATTAGAGAAGCTGTCACCAGAGCCAGATGAAAGAGCCCTTGTGTACGAACTTTGCCACCAGATTTCAGTGGTGATGAATCCTAAGGCAGATGGCACTGAGCTGTGAAGGCAGGCCAGGGTACTGAGTTGTCTTCACTGTTCTTAAAGCACTCATCTCACTTCATTCTTGATGTCCCCGTAACTTTAGTATGTACCTGAATTTGTAGAACTGAAATAGTAGATCTTCAGCAGCATAGCACATCTCCTTGTGTCCTCTTTCAGGGACAGTGTAAGCAGAAATAATTTTGTGTTTGAATCTGTTTTTCAGAGTGTAAAAATCTGTAGCTTTTGAGCTTCACAAAGGCATTTATGTTCATGTTTCCCTACACTCACAACATTGGGAAAGCCTAACAAATATAAGCTGTATTTGGGATTGATTAAAAGACACCTTAAATTAAGTTGGTGCAGTTTTATACTGACATTATGCACATGGAATTAACTGATCTTCCTCCTCTCTCTTTCACTTTTTCCTTCACATCTCACCATAAAATACTTTTTTCTTTGCATCAAGTATATTTCCACAAAGGAAGCTGTATAGCATTAATGAGCGGTTGAGAGATTAACAGTAGCATAGCCCTTTAGAAAACTGGGAAGCCATTCCTCACCTCCCTTCGGAGAACACAATGGACCATGACAATAACAAAGCCTTGTAATGAATCAAATACTGCAAAAAGTATCTGAAATAATATTGATCTTTTGTCTGTCATGGCCAGAACTGCAGACATCCAAGTCAAGGCTAGAAGTGGCAACACCACACAGGAACTCCAAAGGGATGCCCTATTGAAAAAAAAAAAGAAAAGCAGCACTGTAATATTGTAAAAAATTATTGAAAGCTCACTATTAAAATAAAATATATTTAAGGATATCTTTTTATCAATTTAACTTGAAAATCACAGACAAGAATGCAACATTCATACTTAATGTTCTAGAGAATATCCTGTATTCAGTTAACAAACACAGTTGTAATTTTTTTGTTATAAAGTACTTAAATGTGCTTAGCACTCTACAGTGTTAGCAAACACAGTTGTCATCATCAAACTATTGTCTCACATGCACTGTATAAGATTTGCAACAAGAAGATGAAAATGATCAGGACTAACATGGCATTACTGGCGGTGGTGGCTGACAAAGCTGTTGTTGAAACTACTCCACACTTGGCACATTTGAGCGTCAAACCGCTATGAGGCTCACTCATCTGACTGCAAACAAACAGAACACCCACAAAAAGAACAAAATATTGAATTGTCACCAAAAAACATTGCTACTGAAATTTAGCTTTTAAATATGATGTCATGCAGAAAAAGTAAGTAGATTTATTCAGGATGAATGCTCTATGCTTTTGCAAAACTACATTTTGTACTTTACATTATTGTTAGCTTTAAACGTTACTGCTATGGGGCTTTGTTTCGTGCAAGCTCTCTTTCTTCCGTTTAAGATTAAAAGGCCCCCAATGTCCAGTACTGCTCAGTACACTGAAGCACGTGCTAGGATAGACACACATAGTGAAATCCCTCTATTCAGACCTGCTAAGAGACTGTTGCGTCCAAACTTGCTTGAGAAAGAGTATAGAACACTTAAAAGGGGAGTTAATAGGGAAAGAAACCTGCCAAATTTATTCAAGCATCAAATCGATATGGGCACATTGTATAGTCAGATTTGTACTAGTAACATGCATGGCCCGTTAATATCTGAAGTGGTTTTATTCATGCCATATGAAGGTCTGAATACAGGGCTTGAAATGTATGGAATCTGATGAAATAAATATCCGTTGGTACTACAAAAGTGTGACCTGTTCTGCATTTTAATAAAACACAGTACACAAGCATTAAGCTCAAAGCATTTTGTATGGAATATTGTACCTTGGCACTTGTCAGAAGAGTTAAAGGACAAAATCTGGAATTTAAGTTTTCTTTTCCATACAGCATACATTCAACTTCCCAAGTCAACTAAATAAAGGTTTTTGCTATTCCTTCTCTTTCTGCTATCAGAACCAGGAATAAGCATAGCTGACTGAGATGCAACAGGCAGGGTGCTTTACCTGTTCCCAGCTGGAAAGTGGTCAACATGGTGAAAACAGGTAACACTTCATTTCTTTCCCCAGATATTTCAACCAAAGGAACTCTTTGTTATTGCCAAACCCAGAATTCACAAAACTTTTAACATACTATCCAAACCAACATTGAACTCCAGTGTGCTCATTTGTGATAAATCAAATGATGATTTTCCATAAAAAAGTGCAGTTTCTTCAATAAGAAAACAGTGACAACCATGATCTTTTATAAGATGACTTTGGAGAGTGAACCCACATCCATTTACAACAATTGAAGATGTACATTTAAGAATGAACTAGAAAAATGCCTTGTGCACATGAAAACTAAGCTGTGGAAACCACCTCCTGTCTTTGCCTGGAAGTACTTCAACATTACTAGACTGGATTTTTCTCTTTACCTCTATAAAACTGCTTCGAATCTTCCAAATAATAATAGAACTTCATGTTTATATAAATCAAATATTAATTTTCGATATTATATGCTACCTCTTTTGCCAGGAAAATTACTGAAAACACAACTCAGAACCATCAACATTTATTTATGTTCCCACATGTTGATTTTCTATATACTTATTAAGGTGGTAAAAAGCATATGGAGTTAATATATTTTACCCCATTCACTTGCTTTAAATCCTACAGTTGAACTTTTGACTGAACATAAGCCAAATGTTTGCCAGAAAGAATGAAATTGCCTTCCTGAGCATGGATGGCAAGAGATAGTTTCTAGTGGAGGTCAAAGGCTGAACCAATTTCCATGCCCCAAAGAATGACTCAAGAGATGTTATCTACCAAGTAGTATTAAGGAATGCTGTTGCCTAGCCACCATCTTATAACATCACACAAGTTAAGTGTGTTTCTCATTAGGATATCTACATTTTTTCCCAGAATAACTGGGTTATTTGTGACAGAGTAATCTCTAATTCTTTATCCCTTTATTTTAAAATTATTTAGTGTAATCAAACAGATTTCTATAGCCTACAATTACATAGATGGAAAAAAAATGCAGTCAAATCTACGTTGTTCCACCTCCTTACATCACTGGAATTAGAGCATATGTGAATCTGAATTGGTGATTATTAAGTCATTGCTACTTTTTAAATAATCTGTACAGTTTTATAATAATCTAGTTTTCACTAGTGTTATTACAGAGTTAAGAATGTCAATGGAGCAATGTAGACAACAACAGAGTTAACAAATTATTACCTTCTAATGAAAAAGTGGGAAAATGGAAGAAATAAAATTAAAGGTTTTGGTTCATGCTTGTCAGAACAACGGAGAAAGAAAACCATAAAGACTTAATTGACTTAATATTGCATACAATTATTTATCATAAATATATTCATCTAGCCAATGAACTGGACATATTAGGAATGCTATTGTTAGTTACATGGTAAAATAATTAAAATTGAAACTGCAATAAAATTACCCATAGCAGTAATACACAGTAAAATGAAGATATTATTGCTTATCATTGTTAGAAATGCAGATATTGGTGGAGTTAAATACAAGCTGGACCAAAATACTATAGTAGAACATCTAATTGTAAAAAGAAATCATTATTCAAAATTGAAATATAGTTTCATAAGTATTAGGAAGGTCATGATGGACTTGTGAAATATTTTTTTCCAATGTACAATGAATTTAGGTTTGGTGCTGTGGTACTTGAAATCATTGTCATCCACTGAAAAACAGTCTGATATCACCACTGTCGCAATTATTTCTTCTCATGACAACAAAGAGAATTTGAATGTAAATGCAAGTAGATAATCAGTAACACACAATTACCTTTTTTCTTTTTTAATTTTTAAGCCATGTTTTTTTACTTGAAAATTCTGTTGCATTAATTTAGAAAATACACCTATGTAGATGTTTTTTGGATGTAAGAACAAAGGCAAATTCTTAATATAGTCAAAATGGCAGAATAACATTGACCTTTGTAAGGAATATATTGCTGTAAGCTATGTTTCATAACAGTTTACACAAATGAATAACATATCATACCATAGTCATTAAGTTTGACAGCTAGACAAAAATAATCAGTTCCTTCAGTGCACACAGTTCATGAAAGACTTATCCTAAGTGCATTGACTTTACATGTGTAACCACCTTGTGAAACCTCTATTCACACTTGTTTTATCCTTTCTTACTAACTTAATACTGTTGTACTTGTGTTTTATTATGTTTAATTTGTTTAGTTGCATTGTCTCAGGTTAATGCAACAGCAGCTTTTGAAATTATTGGAATCTGTTAGATACACTGTTGCACTGATACAAAAGTTCACGGCACAATCAAAAGCATTTTTGGCGAATATCTGTAATTTAAAATTGGTGATAAAATTTTAATATGCTTTAAAATAACCCAGTTGTTGCTTACCCTGCTCTGTGTTTGAGTTTTTTATCTAGGATTCCATCTCTGGAAACAAGTTTATTAAATACCAAAATGCCAATCACCATGTTGACCTGTCAAACAGAAAACAAAGTTTATCTTTCAGTGCCTAGAAGAAAATATTTTACCTTGTTACTTCAGAAAAAGGATCTTACAGGCCTGCAAAATGCCTCCTGTTACATTTCTGAGTATTCCTTCGGAAATTGTGTAGCACTGTCCCTCAACACACCAAAAGGCCATATTTCAAATGGATAACATATATGCACCCTGCAACAGGCTTGTTTTTGAATCTTGAATTCTGCCTCATACCAAGCTACATATGTGTAAATGTCTGCTGGCCAGAGGCTTGAGTAGCACAGATTTAATATTTTGTCAGTTTAAGTTGCAACAATATATCCTATTCCAGGAAAACCATTGCATATAAGTTGTGAGCACAGGGAAAAGCTAATCAGAACGTATGATGACTATAACCATTTTCCTTTTTAAACATTTATGTCCCATGTGGGTGTTCCCACTTATGTAGAACCAGCCTGTGGTTTTCCATATTTTCCCGCACATTTGTCACTTGTCTATGTCTTCGTCAGTCGTCTATGTCATCCACCAAAATGCCAGTTTTGAGCCTTTTTTGACTCCAGTTTACTATTTTTGTGGACCAGATGAATTCCTGGGGTAATTCTGTTTAGTGCCATTAAAATAATTGGTGCTATGATCATGTACATGGGTTGAAGCTCTAACCTAAAAAAAATGTCAAGTGTTTCAGCAGTCAGACTTTGGCACTTAATGGACATACTAATGGCGTTAATGGACAACTTGATGACTGCTATTATCCATTTGTATTATTGAACTGAATTCTGTGAAACTGTCTCTGTATGGCCCTGCAAAGAAATCATTCCAATTTCTGAATCTATTAAATCAATGTTCCTTCTTTATTTATTAGAAAAGGATAATCCTTTTTTCCTTTCAAACAGGTTTTTTAATACCTGTGCCAAAATACCTAGTTGTTGCTAGTCTGCCTGCCAACTCTTTTTCAGTGTTATTTTCAGCATTAACATTTTTTCAACTGATGTTACATAATTCTTTGGCTTCATACATTTAGGCTTAAGTGGCTGCATGGAACAGCTCCTTCCACAGCTACTAGATAATGGTAGGCCAAACTGCTACAGTCAACTTCAAACATCTCTGAACAAAGACTTGCCAATTACAAAGAGAACATAGTTAGTTCCATGTGAAAATTATGACTGGCTTTTTGTAAACATCCTTGGCTCCTCTACCATGACAGGGACTCTGAGTTACACAAAAGGATCCTGGCTTGACTCCAGGCAATGATGAGACAAACTCTATGGGAGTAGTAAACATCCATTTCAGGAAAATGTATCTCACTAGATAGCTATATCTTTGATGACAAGTAAGACTGATTCCCTTTTACAAGTGAAAATCAGAAATAACTGGTGCTGATAAAGCTATCAGAATATAAAATTGGTGGAATGGAAAGAGGAATTAGATTCAGAATCTGCAAGAGGAAAATGCTAAACAAATTATTGTGAAAAAATCCAGACAGACTGTAGAGCAGACGACGGATAGCTGATGGCACAGGTAGGATGCAATTTATCTTACCCTAAAGCAGACATTCGAAATACTTTTGATGGTTTGATCTCTAAAAGTTTGTATTTTTCTCCACTGACGATGAAATATGGCTGGGGTAACTAGCTTAGATGCAGAAATCTACATTGCAGATGTCTATAATTAGGGAAAAGTGAATCCTACATCTAAATGCATTTTGAGAGATGTGGAAGATTAATACACAAATGAAAAATGTTTCCCAGCTATGATGACTTTTTTCTTTGCCTTCAAAAGCAGTAGCCATGGAGAACTTGATGGCTGGTTTCACTCCCTCTGTTGCTTTTGCTGGCACAGCAACACACTGCCAAGCAGCACTCTATCAAGAATGTCACTGAATTTCACAAGGCAGTGACAATTGCGTAGATGCCGCTGATAATAACCCAGTGATGCCTGTAACAAGTTTTCTGTGCCACTAATCAGTACATTATTCTTTTACTTGCTGTGTAAACATGGAGAGTTAATTGGTTTAAAAAAGTGATATAATTAAATGAATCATGCACTCAAAACACTAAAGGTACATTAAGCAATACCGATCTCAGAATTTATTGCGAAATGCAACGTTACTGTATAGCTAAGCTTTTATAATTGAAATAACACTTCCCATTATTTCATACGAAAATACTGGAAATTATATTAATGTTTACCAAGACAACAGCAGCTGCAGGTCCAACGAAAGCGTAAAGTAGCCCTCCTTCCAGAGACAGCCAACAGCTGTAAAGAACATTAGAGAAGAACTAACACAAATTAAAAATGAGTATAACCCATTGACAAGAAAGCATTAATAATTACTACAGCATGAGGTTTTTTTATGACATAAGAGATCTGTATGCACACACAAAAAGAATTGTTTTGTTGATATGATGACGTAGAGATCTGAAAGGTATTTCCATGACCGATTTTTAATGTTTCAAAATCTTTAATATAAATGATATATAAAGTGAAATGCTATAACATATTAAGAGCACAATAGAAAATAAGTTTGCAAATATTTATTGCATCTCCTTTGACCATGTATGATGAGTTAAGTGAGCAGGCCTTGCCAAGTAGATATCTAGAAACATTTCCAGCTTACCATGTGTGATCATTCTATACTTAAAGCAATGAATGGCCAAGTACCTGTAATTGTAGAACTTCAGAAAAAAGCAAGTTTCTACACATCCTTTCATTTCATAATTGCTAGTAGAATTATGCCTTCAAGACAATATTACCATTAGAGAAAAATCATATGTGATCTAACTGTTCTGTATTCTCTGGAATATTTTGCAAACAATTTAAATGTATATTTTAAAGCATCTGAAAACTAGGTTTTCTGGAGACCTACTAATCTCACAGAATTTGTCATGCTGCATGAGAGCTTTCACTAAAAGCCATCAGACTTCCGAACACAGACCACTTACAGAATCAAATTCTAGATATTGGATATACTGTGATATAAAGCTTTTCATATCTGCAAAAGATCAGGAGCTTCACACACTGGAGTAAATGCAGCTGTGCTCTTTTCCCAGTGTTTGCACATTCAAAGAACTGCATGTTTATTTGAATGCATGATCACACCTACATATAAGAAAACTCAAGTACATGCATTCAAATAATTTACTTGAATCTCAGAAACATTCACATCAGAATCATACATATCTTCTTTATTTTCCACTAATGGTCTTGTACTTTTGAAAACTAAGTAAATTAAATGCAAGCACATCATACTATTAATGGTCTGTTAGGGTTGGTATTCTCAATCCAAAGAATAAAATTGTTTTCCATTGCAATGAAGACTGTCACATGAACCAAACCGTACCAGTATGCTAGATTCTGGAATGATAAATGGATGCAGATAGTTCCCATCTGCCACACTTTTTAAAAGGTAATACATGTCAAGCTATTCTACATTCTAGCTCAAAACCCAGCTACAACAGTAATGTTCAATTTATTTTTGTAATGTCAAAGAAAAGTGCTTTCAACATTTTCTGCAATTTTTCTTGCTATTTTTTTCAAAATCCAGGTTATTTATTGACAGTTTCTGGGAACATAGGCATGTATTCATAGTCATTTCCTTACCAGTATGAACTTTTAAACTTATTGAAGATGACCACTCTGTGCAACTAAGTCAGAAGAATCAGTTTATAAAAATAGTTCATGTATTGTAATTTAAAGACAAGTTCAGCTACCTGTGCTGAAAAAAGTAGCAACAAGTTTTTTTAAAGAAAACAAAACTAATTTCTATCTTAGAAATCTTTAAGATGGGAGAATTGTTCCTTCCTTTTTCTATGTCCTCAAGTAAAATGGCTGTTCAAAAGAATTTCTAAAAGAAATTTTCTTCAAAAGAAAATCTAAAAGTTTTCTTTTTAGAGGCAGAGCAGGACATAACATATATGTTGTCCTCTTTTCTTTACACAATCTGAATTTTTAACAGTCTGAATTTCCACCAATGTGTGACATCCTTACTGTAATTTATTCAACATCTCCTAGTGAATGACTACAAAATTCGTATTTTCCCATCCTTTTTTTGTTGAAGACATTCTGAAGACAGATTTTCATGTGCCTTCTTACACCGCAAAGCAATTGTTGTCAGATTTTACTCCTTATTTTCTTCTCCTCTTCTCTTTCCTTACTCTGATAGCTTTTTTCCAGTGCTTTATATTTGGCTTTATTTTGTTCTGTCTTCTTTCTCCCTGATGCGCACATAGCAGAAAGCCATATAAATTGATTAGTATTAAGAGCAGCCACTGGTGGTTTTATGGGATTGTGTTAAATGGTCATAAAATTCTGCTGAGCGATGAAATATCTGTACACTTGCTTCTGTGTTCTGTTCATTTCGTGAGTTGTTTGACGCTTGTCAGGAGAATGGTTCCTTCTCTTAAGAGAACATGGCGAGAGCATAGCCACAACAGAATTTTAATTTTTGCTGATATAATGAATTCCTAGAACTTATCTGCATGATATATAAACATGAGCAGTTCATGTGGGTTTATTAAGTTAACATGTAGTAGTGGTGCTCTCATACTTGTGATCATCTGAAGAGAGGTAGCAACAATATTTATTAGTCTTATAGAAATGGTTAGAAAAACCTGCTAAGCTTTTGGACAACATCTTTTTCAGACAAACTGAAATATCTAAAAACTTGTTTCTGTGGGTTTTTTAATTATTTCTAGGAAATCCCTTCAGCTTCTGTATCTATATCACCACAAGTGTCTGCATGAAATACTTTCTACATGAAGTTTTAAATGTACAGAAATACAACTGTCTAATAATTAGGACTCAAACTGATGATTACAGAATTGGTTCCAGTGTGAACAATTCAAGCCAATAACATCAGACATATACCATACAAAACTGAGATCTGCTTCAAAGATCCTTGGACCTTCTCCCTTTCCCTGAATCTCTTCATGCGTGGGACTATGGGACTGGAATCAATTCCTTAATTTTCACTTTTAATGTTCTCCATTTGAAACCTTCAGCATCTTACAGATCAGGAATTGTATGCAACAGAACAGGTTTCTGATGGCAGCATGTGTGCAATTCCAGCCAAACAGGCATTACGGGAGGAGAAGCAGGACAGGAGCTTTGATTTGACACTGCCTTCTGGTGTGGGGCAACACATCAGCTGGTGATGGAGGAGGAATCTCAATTCCTTGCCTTCACTGTTTTCTTTATGTCATTCTGATGTCAAATGCCAATAAAATATATTTGCAAATAAGATGAGAAAGCTGCCTTATGGCTCTGTTTGTCTCTTGCACACATCCATTTGTTCTTTTCTCCCATAGTACTTTGTCAGCTAGTTTTGGATCCTGAGAGAACTGTTACAAGTACAGAGACCTGCTCTTTTTTACTTTACAGGTTACCCTGAATGAATGATTTGTTGCTTTGTCTGAATATTTCAGTATATCCTCTTTTAAAAATGCACTCAGCCCAGGAAGCAGGAGCCAATGCTAACTAAAGCAAG
This sequence comes from Serilophus lunatus, assembly GCA_013399895.1. Classification (NCBI taxonomy): domain Eukaryota; kingdom Metazoa; phylum Chordata; class Aves; order Passeriformes; family Eurylaimidae; genus Serilophus; species Serilophus lunatus. The sequence continues at coordinate 524,643 of VXBA01005349.1, forward strand.
TGCTCATAAATTAATGATTTTGGTAGAAAATCCTGCAAGGGACAGAGCTACATCCACAGCAGGGTATAGACATTGTTACTGTGTGATTTGTAATTCTCAACAGCCTAAATGGTTCTCCAGTCCTGGTTAAAGGACTAAATAACAAAAAAGCCAGTAAGATGACCACATAGTTAGAAAAAGTGTCAGAGGAGTATGTCCTCAATGAAACACACAAAAGAGGACTAAGACCACTGTTTCACTTGCCAGCTATAAATGCAAGTTAAGCACTTCAGTTGCATAAAACATTCATCTTTAAAAAAACCAAGACACACATTGCTGAGTTTAAAACTAAAAAGCTCAGTGTTTAGAGCAGGTACTCAAGAGGAGATCTGGTTTTGAATCCTTACCCACCCAGAGCTCTGGAGTGAGGGCTTGAAGCCTCCCCCCACCATGTGGCAAGATGGTGAGACACACAGGGAAGGGAGGGGTAATCCTGATCTCACTTGGTGATGATGCTAAGGAGAATAATTAGATATTCATTGAAGTGAGGACTTGACCTAACTCATCCACACCTCTGATGAATGCCCTCATTAACAGGCTAAGGAGTCATATTTCCTCTCTTTCTGTCCAGATGCATACTCAATTTCTTAGGCAACGTGAGGGGAGCTCCAAACAGGCCGGCCAAAAGAAATGCACTCTTGCATACATAATGATGTTTGGAGCACTCCACTGGCAGGAGGGAGGCTCAGCCCAAGCTCCCTCTTCGTCAGAAGACCGAAGGGAGCCTCTCTGAGGAGTGAATTTTCCATAGTGCTAAATACACGCTGGAACCAGCCAGGTGGCTAAACAGGAACTGTATTAGTTGAATGTAAAAGAAGTTCACAGATTTCCTCCTTGCTGCCTCTCAAGTACAGCCCAGTCCAGGAAATGTGCTGGATCAGGCTCTCCAGGACAGAGCGGCTGGATGGGAGAATCATTTTGACATGTCTGCAGGGCTTTGGCTCCAAGCAGCTCATGCACATTAAAGTCAAGACATGCTTGGTGCACAGAAGCCTGGATCCCAAAGAGACTCTTGCCAGTACAGTTTTACACATGTTTAAAGGCTGGCAGAGGCTAGCCATAGCATTTAGCATTCTCTTTTGTTAATCTATACAAATGTTAGTTGTCTAAGTGGACCTAATCCTCCATAGTTCTTAAAAGGAAGGCTGCTATTGCAAAACCTCACAAGAAATTCAGCTCAGTCCAAGACAAGCATATCATTTTCTCTTTGTTCTTTTATGGATCACCTAGTGATTTTCAGGGCAGTTCCAAGTGTGTATGGATACCTCTACAGCCTTTAGAGTATGCTAGGCAGTTCCTGATGGGTATAATATTGAAAATTAAAACCATAATTTATCATTTCAGATTGACTTACTAGTGGGCTGTTCCATATCCTTTTGTCTTGGTAAAGCCTATTGATATTGCAACCACTAAAGCTGGCAATCCTGAAAAAAACCCAAAACAGTAATAATCATCAGATGCTTAGTAAAATGTCGCTGTTTTGCCTGGAAAAAAAAAATAAGACAGGGTAAACTAAAGCAAAATGGCCAGTTTTACATGGAATTAATTATTTAACGAAGCACAGTGCTATTGCTGGATTTGTTTTTCTGAAGCACTGGCAAGGAGGAGGACACTGTTTTCTGCCCACAGTGTACCACTTTGATTTAGTCAAATAACTGGTACATTTGACAGGTCTTAGACAGAACTAGGAGGCTTCATGAATATTCAGAGAATTTTTTTTTGTTATTTTATTTTGATTTCTTGATATTACAGTTTTGCTTAAAATCTAAAATTTTCCTAAATTGTATTTATAAGAGTGCTACAATATACACCAGCATTGCTTGAGCTTGAGATAAAGTGAAAAGGCTCCCAACCTAGTTTTCCTTTTAGTAACATGCTGTCTACTATCTTTCAGGTTTACTGAAGAAAAATTATTATATTCTTGACAGTGTCACTGTATTTAATGTTTCATTCTGATGATTCTTAGAAATTACTTTTAGTCACTTACCCCATCCAAGGCACAGGAAACGTTTCCTTATGAGCCGCGTCCTAATTTTTCCAGTAACAGCCATATATGACTGCCACGCTTCTGTCAAAACCCAACAGAATGAAGCTAAGAAGAAGAAGTGTAAAAATGCGGTGGTTGTGGTGCAGATGCCCTGCAGGGAGTAGAGAGAAGCTCAAGCTGAATACTTAGGGACACTCATTTCTGTTTTCAATTCAAAGAGTTGTCATATTCTATCATCTTGACCTTTATCCTTAGCATCAACTCTCCCTTTATGATGTAGTGGTCACAAAGAGAGAGCAAGAAAAGAGAGATGTTGATGGGGATTAAGCAGAAGAGGTTTTGACTTGTTTTCCCAAACACTGAATATTCTGAGAACAACAAAATAAATCATGCTAGCAGATTTTTCTCTACACATTGACTTTGACCAAGGATCATCATCAAGCCATTCTGGCAAGCCAGTTATAAAGTTACCGATTATAAAATCTAACTGAGCTGAATAAAGAAAATGTGGGGATACAAATGCTCATAATTGCCAGTTATATTTTCTTTCCCTCCATGCAGAAAGAGCCTGACTATAAATCTGAATTTTAGGCAATAGCTTGTTTGACTTCTTGACCTTTTATTTAAATCTTATAGAACGTTAACATATTGGAACGTATCACCTTAGATCTTTTTAGACAGGTTTAAGTAACAATAACCCTGGATATTGTTTTTATGTGTATCAGTCATTTGTCATCTGAAAAGTATTTTGAGCACATGCAATCATCTTTCTTTTGTCACTGTAGCCCTTAATTAAACTTGACACTGCAGCTTACATAAATGAGCTTCTTGGCATAAATTATGATCTGCCCTCCACTTCGTTGCTTAAATTGCCAGTAGCAGGCTATAAAATGCCGTCTGCATTGTACCCCAGAAACAAAAACACACCAGTAATGCTGAAAATATCCTTAGCACTATTTATCCTTATCACAATTTAAAGCATAAAAATTACTTCAATATTAAAAAAAAAAGTTCACACCCCCAATATTAATGATGCAAATTCGTAGTTGAGAATGTAGATATTACTTTATGATTATATCGTTATGTATCATATACATCTAATAGGGACCTTATGTTTATCCTTTTATGAAGGTTAGTCAGGTATTTTTTACTATTTTTTACTGAGGAAATTGTCTAGGGACAAAATATGCACATTCCTAGTTATACATAGATGCTTGCATATATTGTTGAATTGAGGCTGGTAGGAAGGATATGGCACATATGACACCCATATATCACACCATGCACACATGTATCACACCATGCATGTTTTTCAGTTCATTTTATATTCTTAATTACTTTCAAGTAAGTTTTGGTTTGAATTTTCTATGGCATTATTTTTCTCAGCTTCTTCTCTGTAATCAATTGTGTTGGTTCTCTCTAATACTTATCTCAAATACATAGCTGGTAGCTGATACCAGCTGGTATTAGCATTGGCTGATGTCAACATTAGCCAATATCAACCTCTTTCAAAAATTTATGCACTTGAAGAGCCAGAACTCAGTAATTTTCTGCTATAAATTTACAGATGTGACAAACACCTTGCCTTCTAATTCTGGGTCATATTGTCATTTTAATCTAGGATAAAGGGGTTCTATACAATTATATACAAGAGATCTGTTGTTAATTTTAAAAAATGCAAGGAATGTAAACTGAAAAACACCCAGCAGATCTCAAAAATTCACTAGTCATTCCATCCGAGGTTTTGCCATTAATTCCTATGTTTAGATGTCCCTAAGGTATATGGATTCATAAACTACATCCAGTTAAAGCCTGACTAATATTAGTATTTCCTGCATATGAAAAAAAAATCCCACTCATTTAAAATGAAAGCTCTGCAGTGAAGCCCACAATAAATACAATAGAAAATGCAGAAATTCACTTTCTTTAACTAGCTGGTTCATATGGTTCATACGAATGCCTACCATGGAACTTTAATTTGCCTTCTTATCAATGCTCTTGGAAAAGCTAGCATGTTCTGCTGGAGCAAGAATTTGATGACAAAACTGCCTCTGAGGAATAGTAAAGAATCTTTAAGGGAGGAACTGCATAGATAAAACACAGCATTACTCTGAAAAAATTATACTATTTCCTTTATAAATAATGTAAATGCAAGCAAATCCAGAATTTTTTGGTGCAAACATTGCTAACTCTTATGGTTGACTTGAATACAGACTGTAGGATTTAATTCATAATTTATCCTCTATTGAAAGAAAGATGGTGACAATCTGAAACAAATATGGACATGACTATTGTGGAAGAAAGGACTGTGATGAAAATGTTAATGATCATGTTCAGCACGTAATGAAAATACAGAAGAAAGTTTTATGAGAAGCGATCTGTACTTTAGCTGGAATATATGACTGCTGATTACACCTATCTCTTCTCAGTGGCAGACAGGGGTCTTTAATGAAAACCAATGCTAAGTCTGTGTCACTGATATAACAGCGTATTTGCATCACATGCCATCAGAAACATGCAAATCAGCCTCAAAACATCACCTAACAACCACCGTGGGATTGTGATGACAGACTCATGTTCTGGCAGAGCTGGCAGTGAATTCAGTTTCCTCCTTTCCCAGCCAGAGAAGCAGTTCTGGCAAACAAAACTGGCCTCTCCCAGTCATACCCATGGGCTCAGCAGAGTTGTCTAATACCCTACTCGAAATATGGCTTTTATGTACTTTTTTATTCTTCCCCTTTGATAAATAAATAAGCAAACAATGCTGTTCTGTCTGAGAAAGCGCTGTATCCAGGAAGTTGATTTCCAGATAGGAAAAAAAATTATATTCACCAAAGGCTGTTATTAAATGGGGCATTGAGTATATCTCATTTTAACAAGTGTTTATTAGCACTTTTTTCTTTTTCAATAGGTCATGGACTACTCCCAATTGCTTTTTCCTCTTCTCTTCTTCCTTGCTCAGGGACTACCACCTCCCCTTCCCTTACTGCACATGCAATAGCATCACTCAGGCCTTGTAGCCCATCTCTCACAGAAAGCCACAGCATAACTGCACCAGGAGGGAGTGGCACACATTTTCCTCATTCTTTAAGAGGAGACGTTTCTTACTTGCTTCTAATTCTGGTTTATTAAAACTCACCAAATTAATTACCTGTGCTGAGCACCTGTCAGCTTGCAACAAAATGAATTGTAACAGCCTAATTTATTCACTATTCTTCAAGCCTATGAAATTAAGTCTCTGCTACTCTAACCCCCTCTTCCTCCCATTGCTGTTACCCTTGGCTCCTCTCATTTAATTATGAGTGGGGGAAGGGAGATTTTCTGTCCTCAGAACACCTAATTTCATGAACTTTAATTGAGTCTCAAGTGTTTATCTACCTGGAATATCTAAGTAAGAGCATTAATTCCTTTTTAATAAACAATATACTATTGAAAGCAAGAACATGAATCAGGTATAAAATTATTTCCTTCTCCTATACTGGTAAGACATCCACTTCAAATGAGTGTACTAAAGCACAGCTAGGAAGTGTAAAAAAGTGGAAATTCAAAGCTACATATTCTAGTGATTAATATTTTTAATGCAACAACGATGAATAAGGTAGAGAGCACATAATTTTTTATGACTTACAGAAGTAGGTCATAAAAGTAACGTAAAATAGGAATTTATCAATATGTTTGGAGCATCTGGCTGCCGTGTTTTGGGGTTTTTTAATAGAACACTAGGATTCTTTAATAGCAGAGTGTTGTGTTTTGTTATGTTTTTAATAGCAGTGCGAATAGATCTTCCACATGAAGACAAAGGACATCTGATTTGTCTTGTCCTGAAACAGGTTCTTTTCCCTTCAACAATCTTGTTGCCTGTCTCTGGATTCTGATAAACAGCATAAGAATCAGTGCTACTGAAAATGAACATGAAATATGAAATCTGCATTGATGATAGCAAAATGAACAGGGCTAAAATCCACTCAGCTGGATTATTTAATGAAGTAGAAATGAGAAGTAGTAGAAAATTACTTAAATAATAACATTTCTTGGAGATAGGAAAAACCTTGCCCTTGACTTATCTCTGAGGAGAAAAGCCTAAGGAGATAAATTAAATGGTTGCTAATTTTATTCTTATGATGTTCTGACCATGCATTGAGTTCACAAAGAGCACTTAAAGATCACAATAAGGAAGAAATAAAAAAAAAGACCAAACAAAACAAAGAAAATGCAAAGGACATAGTAAAGAGCAGAATAATTCTATGACAAAACTGATATATTTTGTTGACATTTGGTGACTCTCTCTCTATAAAACAGTTCATTTTTTCCTTCTCTAAATCAAAAATACACATTTATAAGAGAAAACACTGTTTATTATTCTTAGTTTTATTGTTTTATTGCTACTTATTTTTAAACAGATTTGCACAATGCTTTTGCTTCAGGAACAGCAGACACTGTCAGAATACAGGGATAAAGTATATCGGTCAGATAATATGGAATGCTAGTTTAAATACTAATTTACAGAGTAAACTGCCATGGTAAAATAGATGGAATTCAGGGACCGTGGGACAAAAAAGTAAGAACTTTCTTCTCAGGAGAGTTTTTTCTGGAAGGGGGACAGATTTTCACTAAGAAAAAATAGGGCAGGAAAGACTGTCTCTTCAGTTGCAAACATATTTGAAACTGTTAGGATCTCAACTGCCTGAGAAATCATAGCTGTAGCCTTTCAAGTTTCTCTTCCAGGATCATTAATATTACTGGCACCATAAAGCTTTGAAGGCACCATTTAAAAAAATCCCATGTTCTTTTCTTTTGACAGTCTCAACTGCTGCTAAAACCACTTGTTCAAGCAAAGAACTCAGGAAATCTGATACTCATATTGAAAATAGCAATATAGCGGAAATATTTGTTCTCAAATAATGTTATTCAAATTTTCAACCAAAAGCTATGTGACGGACTGAAATGGTGTTAATGTCTTAAATATTGTCAGAGTCATAGAAAGCCTTTTTTCAAGCTGCAAGGAAGCAACTGCCTGTCTGCAAAGCACGCCCCTTACCCAATATCCTTCCTGACTAGAATTTGGACTGTGAAGGGGAACTTGAGGTAAGACTATTGTCTGATCACCTCAGGTCTGAGGAGAAGTAAACAAGGCTCATGGGTTGTTGGAGGAGAAGGAGTTTGGGTGTGTGACGGTGAAATCTTTACACACCAAACAGAATAACACCTCCTCCACCCTGCGAAAACCACGTAGACACAGGACATTGATGAGAGGCAGCTGAAAAGGGATCACAAACTATCCAAGACCCTCAAAGCACCCCCAGACTCATTTCCGAGCCCTCCATCCACCAGAGGACTGCATGTGATCCAAGTGATGCACAAAATCCAGAGCCTGCTGCAAGAGACTGCAAAGCTTCCCCTCACCCCTCATGAGAGGTGCCTGGGCATCTCCTGAGTGCATATTCATCCGCTGGACTCTATGTTTTGTGGGACCCTCACCACTAAGACCACCGGAAGATTCACAGGATACCTCCGGGTTCCATGGAGTGGTGATACATTTTCTATTTAATCTCTCTCCATCACTCTCTTGTTTCCTCTACCCCCCACTTTTCCTCTCTCTCTCTCTCTCTCTCTCTCTCCCTGCCTCCCATTTACTGTTAAATAAGATCCATACTATTGACTTTGGCATATGGTCTCATTTGCATCTTAATTCAGGCAGATGCATTTCTAATAATTTTAATAACTGGATCATAACACTATGAAACTATTTACTTTAATTGACTCATAGAAAAACCTTAAGATCTTCTGAAAATCTTTCCTAGTGTCCTTAGCAGTTGAAGGCTCAAGCGGTTTAACTGCATTACATTGTGTTCTGATACTTGACAGCCAAAAATAATTAGCATTTGATTTCATGAGCATTTGTGTGAAGAGCAATGTACAATTAATTGTTATACCGCAGATTCCACATGTGGTACAAGACAATGTGAATGGCAGCTTTTACTTGTGTTTTTAAAGCAAGCCATTTTTTTAGCGCAACAGCAGTAGGTTTTGAGTAGTTAGGTGATCTTCCTCACAAAGATAACGAGTGCTAACAAAGGACACTCAATTTTTTTTGCCCACAAAAGCAAGATGCTTCCTAGGTTCTGATAAATAGCATATAAGGTGGCTGTAAATAACCTAGCTGCTTCTGCAGTTCCTTTGTTTTAGTTTCCAACTATGTTCTCACAAAGGACATCTTTATCATCAACAGCACTGCAATCTGACAGAAAATTTTTTTCAGTATCAAGTTTTAATGTTTTTGTTTGTTTGTGTTTTTGTTTGGTTTGGGTTTTGTTGTTTGGGAGGTTTGTTGGTTTTGTTTGTTAGATGCTGTGGGGGGTTTTTTGGGGTTTGTTTTGTTTTTTAATTATGTGCAAATTATCACAACACTTACTAAACTCTGGGATTGTTTCACGCGCCCAGTCTTAGGGTGCAGTATAATTTGTTCGGCTATTTTGATTTGAAGCTTGTTCTTCTTCTTTTCTGGAATCTATCCTTTTATCTGACACTATAACCACAGTCATCCTATTGCAATACTGTACTTACATCTTACATTATACTTACATTATATCTGAAAGAAAACTTACATTTCAAAATTGTAAGTTTTCTCGGCATTTGTGCTTTCCATATACACTTTAAATATATCTTCTTATTTTCACCTGAGGTTTCTCTAGATACTTTACTGACAAATTCAGTTCCTGTTCCTCTTTTATCAACATTTACCTCAAAGGTATTTTTCAAATGACCTCTCTGCGAGTAAAGCATTCACTATATTTCTTGACACTTACTTATGAAGATTTGTCAGAATGTGTCCCATTTTTTAACTAGGTGCAGAGTCCAGCAATAGAAGTGCTGTTCATATCTGATCCACTAAAAGCATACAGTCTTGTTTTTTGCTTCTGCCTTTTGCAGTTACTTTTCTTTAAAGTTCTCCCTTGGTAGCTGTCACCTCTATCACTCATATCAATAACCTCTGCATTTAAATCTGATACTGTATAGTTGTACTATGGCATACTTCAGTTATGTCTATAGAGAACTGCTGCTTTTTATTCAAATTAATTCCTCTGCTAGCCACTATTCTTCCCCAGACTTTATAATGCACATAGTACAAAATCATTCTATCAACTAAATGTGAAAGGATAGGCTGCTGTCTTTTGAGGTGGAAAAGAATTCATTAAAATTGCTTACTGCATGTGCAAACATTCCTTGCTCTGTCATGTGGCAGAATGTCTACACTAGTAACAATAAAGGTATCCTTTAGGCACTGGCGTGTGCATAAATTGCTAGTGAATTCCTTGACCTGGGCCAAAAATTGCCCCCCCAACCCAGGTCCACACACAGACTGAAAAAGGTCTGGGCCAGAAACCCCACGTGATGGTCAGCTTGCACACAACTGTCCTGGAGGGCTTGGATCTAAGGGACGGATGCCTGTGTTTTGCTAATTTGTATAGCCTCAGGGCTACAGAAATATTTGTGGCTTATTTTGTTTACTAGATGGGATAGAGGCAAGAAGTTCAGCTGGATAATTTGTATTACGTTCAGCTCTGACTAAAATATAAGACAGTAAAATGCATTCCATGTTGTTTATGGCATTCTCTGGAGGTTGTCAGTGCAAAGCGCAGGTTTGTATTGTTTAACTCAGATTGCTTTGTTGGTGGCATGCTTACAGTAAATTGAAAGCCAGGTGGAAGACAGTTCTCATATGGTTTCCTTGCACTCGCATTCATTTTAGTCTTCCTCCTGGTTTGGATTGTTATTGTCAGGTTATATTCAAGCAAATGAGCTCTGTACAAGCATTATCACAGAACAGGTTACTCAGAGGCAATTTAATTTCTTCGGTCATAACACCTGGCAAGAAAAACTCTTTTCTTTCTTCCTTTGTGCTGTGAATATGTATATTTTTCTGGGCAGGCAGCAAAGGAAGGAGTAGGATTCTCTACTTGTTTACAGGATTAATTAAAAAATCAGTGGAAAGACTACCATTAATTTAAGTGAGTTTTATACTGGGTGTTACACCTACAGAATAAGGAACGAAAGGTGCCTGAGCAAAGGCTTGTGATCTTGCTTCTTATCCTAAATGTTTTAAATGTTTACAAAGTATTGGATGAATATTTTTCTGGTAAGTGAATATGGCCTACTTCACATCATGAATTTATTGTGGTGGCTTTGATGTTAAACACCTTAAACAAGGTAAATGTCAACTCTGTCAGGACAAAATAACTTAATATTTTATCTGTGACCTCACACAACTATGTTTTGAAGTTTTTGAAGCACAGAACAGCAGGTTTTCAGGCAGACATAAAAGAAAATGAGAAGCCTTTTAAAAATCTGAAGCATAAAATCAATGTATGTACAAGTTTTTCAATTCCTTCCCAACTAATCAGTCTCAAATTGCTGTCACAGTGCCGCAATAGTGATGTTTCACTGTATCAGAGAAGCCCCTTTCCCAGTTGTATTCTTTTTCTTGGTTTTTTTTGGTTGGTTGGTTGGGGTTTTTGGTTTGGTTTTCTTTTTTTTTAAATAGAAAACCAAACAACAAAAAGCAGCCTTTTTGAGGTAAAGTGATGAAGCTCAGTTTAGATAAAAAAGTGGAAATCACCAGCATGCTTTGTTACAACAACTTTGTTAAAACAACTTCATTACTGAGCTATTGAGGAATGACAATCAAAAAATTCAATTGAAGGTGATGCTGCCTTGAAAAAAATGCTTTATAAAAATGGCTTTGTGAGCTTTTTGCATTACCAAGTCTGAAAGATTTATTATTTAAGGATGGATAAAATATAGATTTGTGGATAAAATATAGATTTCTTTTTAATTGATGGGCAAGCAAAAGCATCCTGGTCTCTGAATTAAAGTTATGTCCTTTTACATCATTGCGGGTAACAGCAGCATAGAAGTAGAACTGAAGGCTCAGTGAGAACAGAAGGGACTGGATTGGTATTGATGGATGCCCAGTTTGGCCTGAAAAGTCTCTCTAACTGACTGCGACTCAGGAAAAAAAAAAAAGATAATACATGCCTGCTGTCAGAGTGGTTTTACTAAGCTGTCAGAAACACTTCTATTTGCTTGGGAACTATGCAAATTAAGGTATAAATACTAGATAAATAATAAAGAAGCTTCACTGATAGTATTAGATTTTGGTTTTCAGGACAGTTGTTTCTCAGGAACTGTTTTTAGGCTCTGAAAATTCCATATTGCTATAATTTTAAAATATGGAATATGCATTGTGCTTTCTTAAATGAAGACAAATGTTCTTGCCAGGTTTGAAGAGATATAATAATGAGACAACTGCATTAACAGTGAAGCAAAAGCTGTTTGGCTGCAACATAAAATGTGCTGTATAATCATTTCAGCTTGCTACATAAAGATATCCGGCTTTTTAGATCTCTCTCTGGGCTATTGCAAGTAGAAATATTTGTTTGCATTAACTATATGGCCTTACCTGTTTGGAGAAGAATGAAGAATACAAAAGCCAACAGTCAATTAGAGTGATGAGCAAGACATGTTCCAAAGGTCCCGAGTCTTCCTAAGTTTAATTTATTTAAAAGTTCACGGTGGGGGCTATGTGAACAGCTAGGGGCAATGAGCCAGAACTGGTAATGAAGAGGTGGCTGAGCTAAGCACAAGGGCTACACATGAGTCAGCAATGACTGCAGCTAAAGAAAAGTTTGGTACAGATCACAGTTGAGAGGGATCACCCTATGGAGTTCTGTGGAAAAGAGATGTCCAGGCACTGACAAAGGGAAAGAATAGAAGAAGCTTCCTTGAAGAGATGGTATAACCAAAGAGAGTAGCAGAAAGGATACAAATTCCTACAGGAGGATCCATATGCAGCCAGTGCAAACTGATATCCTGATGAAAAAAATTGCCAGAAAAAGCCCCAATTGGGTAAACAGAAAATAATACCTTGTGTTGCTTCCCAGTGTTGCATGGGTAAAAAACTTGTCAAGGATTTTTTTTTCTTTTAGGAAAATATGATTGTCACTTAAGCATCTCTATTCTTAAATTGGATCATCTGTCTGCTCCATCTAAATTTTGATCTTATTTGCTAACAATAAAATTGCTGTAATTTTAGTGAATTTCCTCAGCTATCAAAATGATGACTAGAATGAGAAGTTTAACAACAAAGCTTGCAGTTGCCTTTCACTTAGTCTGACTGTGACAATTGTAATCCTGACTTATGAAAATAGTCCATTTTCTTGTCTGGGATATTGGTGTCAGCAAAGATTCCTTTTCTGCACACCTGTAAGAGTTTCATCCCTTTACATGACTGATTGAAACCATTGGAGTGATAGCTTTGCAACTCTATTATAACAGTGCCATATGTCACCTACCTTTATTCTTTTTAGATTGGTTTTTAAATCGTAGTTGCATACATAGGCCTTAAAGGTCTTTATATTAAAAATATGTATAAAAGGAAAAGGATGATTTTGCACCTAAGAGGACCATCAATTTCAAGCATGCACAGTTTTCCTCCAAGAACAGTGTCTTTTAGGATTAGCAGTATGGAGACAGTGAGAAGTAGTTTAAATCCAAACCAGAAGTAATCCAGGAAAGGGAGATAGTATCTATCTGCATCATTGTGGAAATCCAAAGTCTTCTCACGCGACATAACTTATGTTTGTTTTCCAAAAATAACAGATAAAGTAAATTTTTTAAAGATACACAGTGTTTACATCTATTTGTACTTGCTGACAAAATGGGTAAGGAATCATTAACTCATCCTGCAGCCAGCTGTAATGATACAGAAAATGTCTATATTAGTAAATTTCTTTGTACTCCAAAATAAAGTGGTCACATCCAAACAGCCTGCTGTCACGGGTCTCTTGTCAGTTCCAACTATCCTGAGTTCAGGGCATTGACTGAGATAATACTAGCTAGTATTGGATAAAATCATGCCAGGAGGCATGCTAATGCATCCAGAGTATGGATGACTTCATGCCAATACTTGGGGTCATACTCACTTACAGAGGCATGTAGAACACTTTAACTTTGTTTGCTTACCCAATAAACATGTGCTGGGCTTGAGCAAATGTGGTGGGCTGACCATAGCCAGCAGCTAAGCACCCACCCAGTCACTTGATCACTCTCCCAGCAAGATGAAGAAGAGAACCAGAATAGCAAAAGTGAGAAAAACCTGGGGGTCGAGATAAAGACAGTGCAATAAGTGAAGAGAAAAAAATCTGCACCAAGTGATGCAAAGGCAGTAACTCACCACGTCTCACCAGCAGACTGTTGCCCAGACAGTCTTCAAGCATCAGCTATCTTTAAAAGGCTGTCATCAGTTGTATTGCTGAACACATTGTGATGCAGTATGTGATATTCCTTTGGTCATTTGAGGGCTGCAGTACCAGCTGAGTCCCCTCCCAACTTCTTGTCCATCCCTAGCCTAATCACTGCCAGGGCAGCTGAAAAATGGTCTTGATGCTGTGTAATCACTGCTCAGCAACAGATGTTTCTACCTGAAAGGAAGTTGTAGCTAGGTGGGGGTAAGTCTGTTCTCCCAGGCAACCAGTGACAGAATGAGAGGACACAGTCTCAAGCTGTGCCAAGGGAAGTTTAGACTGGATGTTAGGAAAAAATTCTTCACAGAAGGAGTGATTGGCCGTTGGGATGGGCTGCCCACGGAGGTGGAGTCACCATCCCTGGAAGTGTTTAAAAAAAGACTGGATGCGGCACTTAGTGCCAAGGTTTAGTTGATGAGATGGTGTTAGGTAGTAGGTTGGACTTGATGATCTCAAAGGTCTTTTCCAACCTAGCTGATTCTGTGATTCTGTAATCTGTGTGTTACCAACACTTTTATTCAGAAATTCAAACCACAGCATCATATAGGATCCTGTGAAGAAAATTAACTCCATCCCAACCAACCCCAGTACAGGAATCTAACACTGAACTCAAATGGCATGTGTGTACATATGTGGGCCCCTATGCATGCCTATGAAGAGAGGAAACAGAAGCTTTTGAATCAGTGTTTGTAGAATAAATAGACATGCACACACAGAGACTTTTAGAAAAATTAATGCAAATGCATCTAAAAGCTGTTAATGGGATACATATGTGTACACATGTGATTGAACAATTTTTTTCTGTTTCATTTAATTGAAAACCTGATTTTCTTTCTTTTTCCTCNCACATTATCACAGTAGAAAAGCAAGTGGAGGTAGAGTGACCCTTGGACATTTTATGCATTGCAAAACAGTATTTTCAGCAGACAGAAGACAGAGGAGACTGCTTTACTGCTCTGTATCAGATCTTGACAACCTGTGTACGTGAGAGTGAAAGTAGAGTGAGGAGAAAGAACAAGAATCTCCAATTTGGGGCAACTGGTGTGTCCTAGTTCAGGTATGACATAGTCAATGCAAACTTATACAATAGCATCATGAATCGCATTAATTCCTCTCGTGACCATGATGTTAATTTCTAATGCATTTATTGCATTAGCCATGAGTTGTTTTGGAGGCCATCCATTTTTTTCTTCACCATGCCAAGATACACATAACGGCAATGAAGCTGCCTCACCCTCAGGGTTAAATTAATCTGGAAGAAAAAAAATGTCCTAATAGAGGGTTTAACTTTATGCAAAACATTTCTAAAAAACAGGTTATAAATTTAGTGTCCCTCTAAATATGGAAGATGCAAAACTTTTCAATGATATTAATGAAATCTCAGTGATTTTCACACAGAAGAGAGATGGTACAGCAAATGTGAATGCTGAGGAAATCAAAGGAGGCAGTTTCTGGTCATTTTATATTATGACTACTGGGATGATGGATAATTAGATAATTCATGGAAGTTGAAAGAGAAAACCCATAATGTACACAACCAGAGAGAAGAGATTGGGACCATACATGTGTATGGAAGTTTGATTAAGAATGGGAATGAGAACAATAGGCTAAAACCAAAACTTCTACAGTCAGCTAATATTTTGATATTAATTTCCATTTATCACTTGCATAAGAAAGCAAAATTTCAAGAATTTTTTTCTTATAAAATGTGAAACCACTTATGCCGTTTATACCTTTGTATTGTCTTCCAGCAAGGAGGAAATTCTGTGTGATATCACATTCAGTCAGTTCTCTTTATCTGCTATGTTAAAGTAGGATAAAAGGTTAAATATTTATGACAAAGCAGTGTGTAAACTTTTACAATGATTCCTTTAGCATGATTATAAAAATTTCCAAAGCTGTGACTATTAAAGAACACTGAGACAATCTGTATGTTTTAAAGTAACAAAGACTGGAATGGTTTTGTAGAGCTATCAGATGCAGCAGGAGTTTTAACTAGTAAAAGCTTCTCTGCCATATTCTCTACCATGTTACTTTTAGTCAGATTTCTTGACTAATGAGCAGTCTTTTTATTGGCCCTGGCTTTCTTCCTTGTATTCCGCTTCCCTCTGTTTCTTCTCATGACGCCACAGAAAAGGCTGAGCTGAATTAGTCCATAGTTGTGATGTAAGGTGAGGTGAATCAGCTCCTGTCAACTCAGTCTAGAGGAGGAGCTGGGACATCACTATTGTTTGCATAGCACTGGTTCTTCACAGATACCAGTGAGCACCAGGTTCTTCCTCCTATATGCTCTAAATACATTCTCCCTATGGGAGTCACTGTAAGGAGTCTTGTGAGGACCCAAAGCTCTCTGCAAGGCCTTGTATCTGCTGGTTGCACCTCTGTTTAACTACTAGGGAATCTAAGAACGTGAGCTTCCTGCTATGAACAAAAGAGGTTTCCAAATGAGGAAGGAAAAATTTTGTGGAGGGGCACTGGAGAGTGTGTACAGAGTTTTCAACAAGATGAACTACAGAGAACTAGTGCCTAGCAACGTGATATCTTTCTCCAAGTGGGCATTATCTATGCTCTTAGATAATGCTTTCCAAGGAATTTCAAGAGCTTCCCACTAAAGATGCTCACAGCAATAAAAGAATTATAGTGTCTCAAAGTATGCTATTTCAGGGAGAAGAAAGGAACCAGAAAGTCTACATGCTCATTTTGAAGATGATCATACAGATTCCTTGAGTTCCAGACAGCTGAGCAGCAATAAGAGGAAGAAAGAGGTGCACAAATCCCCCACTATGAACACTTGTTTAAAACATATTTTATTCTTGATTCATATCCAGGAAGATGGCCTGAGATTCCCCTAGTAAATTGGGCTATTTAATCTGCTGTTCCACTCATAACAGAACAGTGGCCACTTACACACACAGGGAAAAGATATTAATACTTTGTAAGAAGGTGATTTGTATTCTCTAACAAGGTGAACGAGATCACTGTATGAATGAACATATATTTTACCAAAGAAAGGATGGACTTACATGAAAATACATCTTTACTGCTTTTAGTTCAGTGTTGTGAACTATGTATGTTCTATGCCTGACTCAGGCTGCAGTCTCCTTGAACGAGGAGCTCCTGGTGTTTTCTCTCTGTGTTGGTACAGAGTCCAGCACTACAGGACACCTGATAAACATGATTCCCAATAACATAATCGCTCAGGGCGATGCCTTGACAGAACTTTAATTCTTGTAGTGTCTTTACCCCAGGAGATTTAATATAGCTTTGGGAATAAGTACAACAGTGAAAGTCAGGTAGGAAAAGAGTAAATGCATTGCTTGAAGGCTTGTGAAATATATTAGTCAAAGGGCAAAGAGAATTGCTCAGTTTACAAAACTGCTAATTTATCTTCACCCCACATATCAGAAGGACTGATTTTGCAATGCTACTTACCCAAATCTATCATTGCTTAAAAAATTACTCTCCTGTTTCTGACTGCCTCTTGTCATCGATTTTAGCTCTAGTCAGTTTTAAGTGTGCTGCTGTTTCCTGGTTCTTTCCGTCATTAATATTACCTTCTTAACACATGCTAGGCATACAGTTTCTAAAGATAAATTGTTTTCAGCCCTTGAAGGTGCAAATGCTGTGATAGCTTGCTTATGATTACTTCAGAACTACTGTTGAATCAACTTTGTTCAGATGAAGTGGATATTTTGTGGATCCTTTCCCCTTCCCCTTCTGTAAATAACTTTGTTAATTTTAGCCATTAAAAATATTTTTTACTATTTTATTCTACATTTATTTTGCCAATTGTAAGACAGCTTTCTGTCTATATGTGGCCACAAAAAGATTCGTTGATATTACAAATTTTTTTTTAAAAAACTTTTCTATTGAGAACACCCATTTTAATTACTCAATTGATTTCAATAAACTATCACCATATACATTTCAAAACTTCCTCTTACACATTCTTAGTCTAACTCCTAAACCATCTAATATTAAATTTTCAATTAAATAAATTGCAGAGTTTATAATATTTGTAAGTAAATTGCTGGTGCTTAAAAATATAAGCATATTCTGATGAAGCTGAAATTATGACACTTTGGCTTGTATCACAGCACTTTGTTTTTTTCATGAAACATAACAGCCAACAGGATGCAGCCGATCATCCGCAATTTTGTCTGAGTGTTGGATACACATGAATCAGTCTCATCTGTGGTGCTTTTTAAAATTTACTTCCACTTATTGTGAGTGACTGTAAAGACAAACAACTCTGCACAGGATACAAATAATGTGATTTGCATTCAAATAAAATTTTAAGTGTTAGAACTAGGATGCTCAACATACTATTTTATCTTCATGTCATTGATACACTACAAAAACTGAAATGTGGAACTCAATGCTTTAGTATTTGAAGGTAGCCAAGGAAATAAATGAGTTTAAAGTGGATTAGAGAACAGCCTAGCTGATGGATGCTTTGGATGGAGTCCTGGCTCAGAAAATCTTAGAATTGCTGACTGCAAAAAGTCATGAAGGCATATCAGAGATAGGATCATTCATCCCCTGTTTCTATAGTCTTTCCTGTATATCTGGTTAATGTAGACAGTACAGTGAATAGGGCAGATCACAGATCTGAGCTGATACTGCTGTTCTTATGTTCTAAAGCTGGCAGGTAGCAAAATTATACCAGAGAATTTTAAAAATCAGGTCACTTCATGAGGGATAAGAATTCTTCCAGTGTGAAGAAAATCCCTTTCATCTACATAGCTGTGAAGAACAGGCACTTCTCTACTGTCTGTTTAGGCAAAGGTCCAGATCCTCAGTAAAACTCTTCTGTGTAGATAGCCCAGAGCAGAACCATAACCAGTTGTTTTCATTCCTATGCTGCCCAGGAATATCATCTCTGCTTCATTATAGCCATCACTTTTCAATTTTAACTTTTTGTCCTCCAGTAAAGAATCTAAGTTTCACACCTATTGTTCTTACATTAAATACTTTGATATAGCTGATTGGAATTTTATATTAAAAAAAAATTCCTGCATTTTCACGCAGATTTCTTTTTCTCTGTGAATTTAATGGTGTTTTGATGCAGTTATTTTAGCAGTTCTCAGGGTGTAGTCCTATTTCCTATTTGTTTGTGGGCATTTTTCATACAACAGCAGAAAAGAGAGGCAGGGATAGTTTGAGCCAGAAATGTCTGCCAAATAAAGAGAGCTTCATGTAAAGTGTAATATCAGGTAAGGTACTGAAAATGTGTAAGATCATGAGTACAGTCAATGAAAGCACTTGCTGGCTGGCTGACCTTGTACAATTGTCTTATTTTCCAATCTGTATTTTTCTCCCCCAATTATGAAACAGTGATGATGACATGCACACCACTCTCATCAGAGACTTGAAAAGACTCGAAAAATTATATATGTATGCATATTTGGAGTAATTGGACTGCAAGTTATATATATCTTTCTTTTTTTCCTGGTAACTTTGTCTCAAAGAAAAGGAAAGAAGTTTAGTGGGATGTCTTTGAAAAATCTGTTTAAGGGAAAGGTCAAATATAAAGCAAACAACCACCTGCTTTTCCAAACTTGACAGGTGTTTGTATGTGGACATTGTGTTTTATCTGTCTATCAATATCTGTCACTCAACAGAATAATTCAAGAAAGGGAATAGAGAGAAGGAGATTTTTTACAAAATCTAAATAGGCTAAAAAATGTTGCCATAGAGACCAATTCAGACACTATAAAAATAGCTTCATGTATTGTTGACATTGTCCTTTTGATTTCTGGTATTGTACCTGGCTGAAGAAGACACCCTCAGCAAGATGCCCAGAGTCATCAAAGGCAAAGTAACATGTCCACGAAGGATCTCCCAGGTTATTTGGAGTTGGTGGCTATCTGCAAATTTGAGTTTAATTACTTGATTCAAAATCTAGTAACACAGCTTCTGAAAACCAGGCCAAGAAATTTCGCTCTTTATAGCTGTTTGGTTTTATAGAAGCTTCCTGGCAATTTTAAAAATTGTCTTCCTTTAAAATGAAAAAAAAGAAAAACTGTAAAATCACTCTTCTGTCCCTTCATAATCACTGGAGTATTTTTTAGTAACAAAGTCGCTATGATATTTCAAAATTATTTTTTGAATATGCTTGTATTTTGGGGTTTTGGTTTATTTTCGTGAATTTTAAAAATAAGTAGCATTCTTGAAATTACTGGCTGATGATATATATCTCTCATAGTCTTACATATCTGTAGCCAGTAAAAGCTATTTGGACGTTTGGGGTTTTGTTGTTTTGATTTTGTTTGTTTGTTTGTTTGTTTTTTAAGCCAAAGAACAAATTGATGATCAGAACATTAATTTAGGATTAATTTTCTGTTACCAGAAGTATTTGGTTTCCCAGTCAATTTTAATACAAGAATCATTGCCCAATCTTTCTTCTACATGCTAAACACATTTCTTAGAATTCTACTTTTGAAAATATATCTCTTTCTATTTAATTTGTAAAATAAGAAACTTTTAAGGAAACGAATGCTTTGATCACTAAAATAGACATCTTCAGAAAAACAACTCTGATACAAATAAAAAGGAGTAGGATGTATATGTTCGTAATAAAAACACACAACTGAGACTAGTAGTTGCACTACTTCCCATTACTCTTGTGGCTTAATCCCATTAAACAGGACCAAATGAGCTTTGCACTTGTTCAGTTTATCCCAGCATTGGATTGGTTCACTTGGTTGTAATCCCATTTTCTAGCCCCTGTTTTGAAATTGATGTGACAGGCATATTTGTACGTCACTTTTTCCACAGGTGAGGGATCTAAGACATTTTCTTCACTATGTGAGCAAAACTGCTAGAATTAATGGAATTATATCTGCCAAAACCTGGTGATAAATTTTAATGAAATAATCTTCCTAGAGTAACTGAAACTGAATGGGCCACATCTTTTCTCTCTGTGTATCTTCTTGTACTGGCAAGGGACTTGTTCACCATAGGAAATTCTAAAGCCATAATACTGAGAAACATTTCATCTGCTTTGCCTTGGGATTGAAGTTTGGTGAAGGGAAGTTTGCAAGGTTCAACTGGCCCTTGCAACCTGCGCCTGGGTTAAAACTCCCTGGCAGGTCAGATCGGCTTGATTGCAAAGCTCACCCTGATCTACAGCTTTTGCCCATACTGTCTGAGCAACAGATTTGTTTTGATTGATATTTCTAGTGTTGGAAAATGTCAGTTTGATCACTAGAAATAAGCTGTGTCTTTATATTAGCAGATGAAGCAATGGGCTGGGCAGAGGTGTGTGCAGTTTTTCAGAGCAGAGGACTCCAAAATGCAGAAGGATGAGGACAATATGCAGAAAGAATAGCACCTTTTGAAAGTTTTTCATCTGAAGCTCAAATATTAGGCATGTTTGTTATATGTGGCCATCTGCAGTTACACAAGGAGTGGAAAGAACCAAGCTGTCTAAAGAAGGAATGAATAAAAAGAAACCTTGTAACATTGCTGCAAACAGGCAAAGAAACTTCTGAAGGAAACTCAGCTCCATGTCTCTGCAGTAATGATTACAAATGCTTGTTCAATAAAGTCCACTGTGAGGCCCTTGTTCTGTTTAGAGACTACAGTAGCATAAGGTTCTTGTAGCATAGTTGGCAATATCAGCCAACATTCTGATCTATGCCACAGATGACATATCTGAAGACCCTGTATGTCCATACACAGAGAGTCAGCGGAAGAAAAGGATAAAATGAAATACAAGGGACTTCTCAAATTAATAGGCTAGGCAAAAAAAAAATGTTAGCTTTGATAACGCCAAATTTATTGGAAGGTTCCAGGAGTAAGATGGGGGGGTGGGGAAAGGAAACAGCTTTTAGCTGCTGCAGTTCAGTCTTGCTGAACCCTGCAAAAACAGAATGTTAAAAGCAGACGCTAATAAAAGACAAGATAGCTGATAGCATCAGAGATGCTAGTTTGTCAGCACAGCTTTATTTAGACCCAGATCTCACACTAGGAAAAGTGAGGTCTCACGAAGCCTTAAAAAATAGCAACACAGTTTACATGTTAGCAGCAAAAGAGGAATTTTATCAGGCAATATTGAGGAAAAGAGAAAGTCACAACTGTGAAGAATTAACTGAAGCATGTCAGGGAAGTTGTGCATTTGTAAGGACGCACAGACAAGAACATGTGCTGTCTGTAGCTCACTGGGCATTAAATTGAATGTCAGTGACCGAAGCACTACCATAATCAGATGTTAGTGTAGGTTCCTGGCAAATCCACCTAGCTAAAGAATCTGTTTCATTATACACCTGCGCTAAAGCCCTTGACACGATGCTGTGCATCAATGGGTGTTGGTCATGGACTTTCACCACCTGAGCACCCCTGCAACAATCATGCCGACTGTCTA
Source organism: Serilophus lunatus (assembly GCA_013399895.1). Taxonomy (NCBI): domain Eukaryota; kingdom Metazoa; phylum Chordata; class Aves; order Passeriformes; family Eurylaimidae; genus Serilophus; species Serilophus lunatus. The sequence continues at coordinate 546,340 of VXBA01005349.1, forward strand.
ATTGCCAGTGTCTTTCCACTCTCCTTAAGCACAACTACAGGTGGTTCAGAGATAGTTTCATCTAGAGTTTTAAATATCCAAATAAATGCTGAGAATGTGTACATTTACAGCAGAGATGTTAACAGATATGGTAGATTAATAAATGCAGATTTGAAGTTCAAAAAATGGATATCTCTCTGAATGGGATTATGAATTGGGAAGTTCATAAGCATGACATGAATAAATAGGAAATTCAGGCAGTTTTTGACAAGCCTTTACTATCAAGGATGTCTCTAATTTAAGACAATACCTGGCTATGATGAATAAATGGAGAAACATTTACAAATTATTTTTAATTCTTAGAGTTATAATCACATACCTGACTTTAAAAAGTCACAGAAAAATATAAATTAAAAGACCATTATAAGATTATGCCTTTTTACAAAGTCATTCTATAACAACAGCAATATTAGGCATAGATTCTTGTAATCAGCATGCCATAGACAAACACCATGTTGTTGGAAGACCAGGCAAGAGTTATGGTCATGTGAAAAGTCTTTATAGAACTCAATGATAATCTGAAGTGGAAAAGGAGACATTAACAGTCCATTTTTTTCCACTTGCATTCTAACATTAAAAAAAAAAATTAGCACTCAGTGGGTTCAAAATTCTTGCATGACAGTTTACATTAGACTTCAAGATTTTGACTTAGCACTAAGAAATTTTTTTTAGCACTGAGTGCAAAGGCAAAACCACTAACGACAGTTACCACTATCCACTGCTTAAATTAAGCAGCTACCAACAAGCTGAAAAGACTTTAAAGAAACATTTTCAGGTCTACATTGACCTTGTCTTGGAAAAAATCCCAGGATCTGACAGTTAATTTCAGCAAATTAGAGATGAATAACTAATGGAGTACATTTGCCAGAAACCTGCCAAATTCTGCCAAAGAGGGAACTATTAGTGAAGTCAGCATTTAATAAACTTACTATTGTATTGGAAGGACCGAATTGATTTGCACATAACTGATGGCTAAATTTTGAAGAAATAGCACTGTCTAATCCATATTGTACTTCAGGAAAAGATCTCTTCCAAAATTTGAATGACACCAAGATACAAGCAAAGTCAGTGCACCAAGAACAATAACCTATTTGGTAGCTTGTTCTAATTGAGTTCAGATGCTAAGAGACGAAGGTGATGAAAGCAATCAAACAAAAAATATACCTTATCAGATTCTAGAGAACTCTTTGACAGGGGGTGGTAGTTTTTGGTTTTGTTATTTTAGGTTTCATTTTGCGGTATGCTGTTTTGTTTGGGGTTTTGTATGTTTTCTTTTGTTTGTTTTGCTTTTCCTTAGAACATACTGAAATTCCTGTAGCAGTAACTTTGCTAGATATATCAGCTTGACTACAGTTTCAAAACCTCATCACACCCACTCAAATTAAGTCAATATTTTCAAAATGCAGACCATGTCTATACTAGCAAGCTAAGGAGTGATAAGCTGTGGGTTCAAACACCTGGCAGGTGACTATCCGTACTGCTGAAATGCTGGCATGATCCTTGCCAGGGCCTCTGCCAAGCAACACCACTCTGCACAATACTCATCACACCACTGCACAGTACAGGCCAAAAGACTCTGTGGATGCAACCTGCTTGTTCTGGAAGGGAAGAGCTTGTAAATATTGCCCTCAGGACCAGAGAACATTTCCTGGCCCATTTAGTTAATTTAGTTATAGACAAAGCCACAGTTTCTGGAACTCTTGTAACAAAACATGGGTCTTACTTTTTTTTTTTTTTTTTTTTGAAAACATTTGATTAATGCTTCCCTCGGTGTTTCAAAGCTTAATTTAGAAATCAAAATTTTCTATAATTTCCTTTTTTCTCAAACATACCTGGGTACCTATTTCATGAAATATTACTGATAGTCCCTCTGACTCCCCACATTTGTGAAGTGGGAAAAATAATACTTCCCTCTGCAAACACTGTCACGATGAATATAATGACAGATGTGAAACTCCCAGAAACTGAATTATGAGAATTACATAAAACTTTGATTGAGTCAGAGGATTTTAGTGAATTTTTTTGTATTTATCAATTATCACTAATTAATGGAAAACGTTATAAAAACAATCCTGTTGTCAGGAAATAATGTATCTCTATATTTCACTTACATAAGTTAATAAATAGTTTTTATAGTAAAGGACTTTTATTCCTGTCAGTTTTTCCAGATTCAGCAATACTAACACTTTTACTTCTCCCCTAACCTTGGCTTTGTATCACTTGGGTGTGGTTCAACTAAAGCTGCAATCTTTTCCAATATTCTACTAATCGAACTTCTCTGGCCATTGCATGCCTTATCCTTTCTTTTCATGAATAAGCACTAAGTGCCCTTGTATTTATATATCTATATATAAAATTTTTTTAACTCCTGCTTAAATGCAGAGTAGGTGTAAATACTGTTCTACTTTTTTGGTACTTAAACCCCTTTTACATAGGAATGGATGGTCATGTGAAACCTTTGACAATAGAGTCGAGCCTTTTAAGTCTTCCGAACGCCTCTGTGTCAAATTTTTCACAGAGTAGTACTTTCAACTGAAATGTTTTGGATGTCCACGATGTATCTGACAGACTCCCTAGTTTAAAGACCTTTTTTTAATCCCTGCACAGTTGTGTAAGATTACTACAGAATTAAATAGGGGTTGGAAATACAGCAAACCTCACAGACCAAATTCTTTCAGTTTATTACCATTCATAACTGCTAATGCAAAATGTATTAAGGTACTGGTAAAGACCAATTAAACTGTAATATTATGCAAAAGCACTTTCACCTTTCTTATTAAAATATCAGGGATCAATTATTCTCTGTATTCACTGCAGATAGAATAAAAAACTTATCTGAAAGCAGGAAAAAATTAGATCATCTAATGCGAAAAAACTTTAGATAATGTATGGGCATTTATATTGCATGGAAAATAACAGAAGCATGAATATTCAAATCCAGACATTGTTTCTACAGGGGATGATTCAACACTAATAAGGTCACTCTAGGTGCAAAGTGATGGATAAGACTGTCAAACAAAAAATTGAAGAATCATAATCTGCTGTCTTGTTGTAAAATGGCCTTAAATTCTTCAGTATTTTCCTTGTTTGAAACTAGTTCTCTATAATTGAAATGGATGACCAGTACCAGTAGCAACTCATCAAAAAGCAAGAGAGTAAACAAGTTAAAGTGGAGTTGGGAAAACCAAATCTGCATCTATAGGATGAGCTTCTCACTGATGCACATCTATGCATTTCTATACGCTTAAGCACCCTTAATAATTTGGTCTTCACTTTGGAAAATCCCTCCTGAATTACATACCTAAATCACCTTCTTTCTAGAGGGTGTGGGTGTTGGAGTTGCTTTGAATTTGCTACAAACTCCTTTCTCCATAGTGGTGGATGGACCGCAGTAGTGTCAGAAAGCTGTTACACAAAAAACCTCCACAAAAAAACAGGAACATTGTTTCTTCCTCTTCTACATTATTTTTGCTGGTCAAGCAACTTGCTATTTCAAATTACATTATTCTCTGTTAATATAAAGTTTACTGGACAGTAATGGAAAACATATCCCATTTGTTATAAATAAGGGGCAAAATGGTTTGCTCAACACTAAAAGATACACTAATCAAAGTCACCTGGCTATTATTGTTGTTATTGTCGGGCATGTTACGCAAACACAGTTTCACTGCTATTTCGCCTGATATTTGCATCTCCATTTTATATTCTCCACTTCATAAAGAAAAATATGGGCTTGCCTTGAAGACAATAAAAATTGATGTCTGGCTTTGTAAACTTTTGATACTTGCATGTTCTCAGGGGTTAAGTAATGATTTAAAGCTCTAATATAAAATATATAAATATAAATATAAAGCTCCATGGGCCTTTTACATCAACATTAACTTTTTAATTGAATTTATGGAGTTTTTCCCTGTATTTTTAATTACCTTACCTTTAATATTTGTAGGCTTTATTTATCTTTTAATGTTATATTCGTTCCTTTATTTCTGTTACAGCTATCAATCTCATCTGAATAGATTCTTCAGTCTTGCCATTTTCCTTTTTTCCTGTATTGTCCTTTTAGTTTCATTTCCCTCAGATAAATTTCTCTGTCATAAGAAAATCAACCTTAGTATTTCTCACAGAAATCTCTGATTCTTAATCAGTGAGAGAGAGAGTAAAGAAAGGGTATATTTGGGTTCGATAAAAAATAGGACGAAAGCATAATGGTGCTATGACCGTGCCTCACACTTAGACAACTTGCATAAGATATTAGAAAACGGCACAGATGTAAATGGACCTTTTCTAATCAATTAATTATATGGTTCTCAGGTTTCTCCTTACTATATTTGTGCAGGTTAATTGATAAATCTGCACAAATGTAAGAATTAGATTTTATTTTTTTTACAAAAGAAGTCCTTTTAGGACTCTAATTATACAGAATTATGATGAAATGCATAAAGAGCTTCTTGGTTTTAAAAATGCAATACACTTAAAGTTCATTTCTTTAAAAACTTAATAAGTTTGCTTTTTGTTCAGAATAGTCTTTTTAAAACAACAGTCTTCTGCATCACTTTGTTATGAGGTATTTAGGAAATGATGTAACTCTGATGCTACAAGGTAAATGGGCAAATGAAAAAAAATTAATACATTATATCATTCTCTGTACATAGCAACTCAGCTAAGCAACTGTGACAGACAAAAGACTCTGCTTTTTGATGTTTATACAGAAAGGTGGGGAAATAGCATTCAGAGTTACTTGTACAAGAAAGATAAGTACTATTCCAAATTTCTGTTAAATTTTGGCTTTTGTGCTGTGAGGCTGGTTACTCCTACTATTCAACTGATTAACCTATGAAGTACTTAACATGATAAAACTCCAGAGGCACTAATGATCAAGTCATTAAAGTATTAACTGACTGCGTCTTTTCAAGTGTATAAAGCACATATATGGCTGTTCCCCATCTCCTGCTCCTGCCTCTGTCAAGAAAACCCTACATTCACTACTCAAGCTTTATAAAAAGTGAGCTATGAGACCCACTTTTCCCTCACCAGATGAAAGCTGAGCTAGTAAGATCAGCCTGAAAAATCTGTTTATGCCATAATTTCCAAAAGACCATATTTTAAGCACGAGTTTATCAGTTTTAACTTACACGTTACTTACATGAATGATGTGAATTTTTGTAATGACAGAAATACAAGGGATATTACTTGCACAACATGAGTGAGCAAGCAGAGAGAAAACTGAAAGTCTGTTTCTTGAAATGGAAAAACTTGTACAATCTTGTCAAGATAAGGACAAAGACTGTTATAGGCAGGGATTTGTAGGTATGAGAGAGAACTCAGTATTTTCAGTATTGGCAGATGCTTCTCTCTGAGTGCCTGTCATTAGATTGTAAGTGTGTGAAGATAAACTGTCATCTTCTATATTGGAAAGGATGAGTTCGATATGAAAGCAACACACCCAAGCTGATAATGGGATCTCATCATTGAGCTACATAATGTACAAATAAGATAATTCTGATTTCGAAAAGAATCTTAGTGTTTCAAGAGGTTGTCAGTTCCTGGTGTTAGTTCAGAGAGATTTGCTACACAGTTCCCTCTGCAAGACTCAACATGCATGGGAGCACTCTTCTGTTACAGTAAATCTTTACCAGTTGGTCAAAGAGAAAATTGAGAGAGAAAGCGGCTGTAAAAAAATTTGTCAGCAGTTGACAGAGCGTAATCGAATGTAGCTGATAGACTACCAGTAGCTTCCTATGCATTCTTCCCTTAAACCAAGACACTACTAACGGTTTGGACATAACAAGAAGAAGTTCTAAAATTTCCTTTCTCAGGCTTATTCAAAATTTCATTAACAGACTTATCCAGTAGCTTTGAAATGCTAGTGCTTCAGAATGGGCACTACTATTGTGTTTGGGTCTGGGGAGGCTCCCTCTTCCCTGGTGGCTCCATGGGGACAGGTTCTCTCAGACTTAACCGCTCCTCCTTTGTCAGGGATGTGCCCTTATCCATAGTCTGCAGCTGTGTGTCTTCAGTGAATATTCACATCTGAGTCTTGTCTCAATGGGGAAGACTGAAAAGTAGTACTTTTGGAATGAAGCTTGAAAAGGTACTCTATTACAGAAGGGTAGTAGGATATATATTTGCAATAAATCTCTAAATCATAAAATAGGCATTTCTACAAAGTTGTGTATGGTGTCTCTGTACTCACCAGGGCAGATCTTTAAATAAGTTTCTGTGTTTGACTTGACAAAGGATGAAGGCAGGAAAAAAGCAGAGTGAGAAAAGTTAGTGATGTACTCAAGTTGTGCTCATTCCATCATCTTCTAATTATGTCTGATGGAATGGAAGAGGAAGGTATTTCCTGCCATTGTAATGCTAAATTAAGCAGAGAAGCCCTTCTGCCTAGACAGAGAATGAAAATTGTCATCGCACAAGTCCATTCTGAAATATTATGGTACCTGGTTATGAATTTGCTATGTTCAGGCCTTCTATTTTTCTCAGTTGGTTGGGTAAAAATTAATAACTTCTCTCCGTTATTGTGTTAGCTTACATGTTGGAAGGGATAAATGCAAATAAATGCATAAGTGTAATCTCGATCACTTGCTGGAGACTCAAGAAAGCTTTAAAGACATGTAAAAGATACTAGAGACTGTCTTGAAAGGAACATGTTGCCATTGATCTGATTAGTCAAAAACAGTCGAGGAGATTTGCAGTAAAAGCAATATTCTTCCTACAATTTCAGTGGTTTATGCTCAGACATGTCTTCAAGATAATATGATAAAATATGTGACATTTATGGAAAATATTCAGACAGTAACTGTATAATTTTGATTTTGAGAAGCAGATCCTTTTAGAGTTTCCCCCTTTAAACGTCAGAATGTTTTAATCTTCATTATTTTTATACCTGGAAAAGCTATTGGAAACCTCAGACAAAATCATGATTGATATTTTTACTGATCAACCTAGAGTACAGGGAAACTTGAAATCAATGTAGAAATATAAACCAGAAGATAGAATACTGTTCTGTGTACAAGACAGTTTTCTATTTTTACTTCTCTCTCACCAATCTTAATGATTTGTAACATATTTTTAGCGCAACTTTTCTTGTTAATTGCTCTTGCAAGAGGGTGACTGTTTCATTCTGCTGTGACTCCTGGGAGACTATCAGATACTGCTCGAGCCTTGCTGGCTCACCTTGGCGAGGAACTCGTTAGCTTTCTCCAAAGGAGGTAGGAAAGACAATTTTTCTCAGATATATGAGAATGCAGTCAAAGAAAGAGAGATGGAATGAGCTGGAGTTCACTGTTCATTTCTGATTAATTTCATTCTAATACAATGGATGAATTCTTATCCAGAATAACCCATGTTGACACTTTAGGGACCTTCTGTTCAAAATCTGAAATTATCACTACCTTTAATATCTTTTTTGATTTTTTTGAAAGACTTTAAATCATATTTTCCAAGTTAAATTGTCTTCTCTAAGGTTTTAACTCTGCAGTTTCCATCAGTACTAAGAAGGCACCAGAAAGTCACTAATTATTCTAAAACACACTGTCATTTGTTCAAAACTCAAACTGAAAATGACAAGAATGCTCTGGCACATTAATGAGTTGCATGCTGTTTGTAAATACATATTTCCATTGCTCTGCTTGTCACCATAGTTTCAAAATATGAACGATGGTTTAACCTTATAGTCAACACAGTAACCTGACATACACTGTCCACACCCTTATACAATTATAGACCTTGTAAACACCTCTTCGTATTCTTTCACGAAGGTGGAAAACTATGTGTTTTCTCTCTTTTTCAGGATTCTGTCTTGCTTCAAGAAGCACTAACCAGTCTGGCCTCAGTCTATGTATCTGTCTTCAAGTCAGTGGAGTTATTTTTTCATACAAATCTCTATCACTGTTTTAATTTCATTTGTTACTAGACTTCTGTAAATATTTAGTAGCCTCTACTTTATTATGCACCCAGTTAGTAAATTTCAGAGTAGGTCTTCACATGTGATGACGGTTTATAGAGCACAATTCAGGAAGTGGCATGTAACAGATCCCCCCCACACACAAACAAATCTCTTCACTGGAGTAAGTTTGGTGTTGGTCTACACACGGCTATTGTTGGAATATCCTGTGAATTTGTATATTCCAAACAGGGCTGCTATGGGTTCCACCTGAAGCCTTTGCTCAGTACTGGACAGGGGTGACGAAGGAATGCAGAATGTCTGCTTGAAATAGCCTTCTGGCTAATTTATCTCTGCAGCTCGATGTTAGAGGACTGCACCATTTCAAAAACCACCATGAACAACAACAAAAAAGCATGAGCTGCCACAGTCAGTTACTAATCTAAAATTGTTAAATCAAAAGCAAAGTATGTCAACTGATGGGATGTTCTTTGTCAGAAATTATATAAACCAAATCTGACACTACTATAAATTGGCCCAATGCTGGCAAAGTCAAAGGAAGTTGGCCTGCTTACTCCAATAATCTACTTGGCTCAGTGCCTTGTGGTCTGGCCTCATGGGGCACTTGTAGGCCTAAAAATTTCTCCATTATAAAAAAAAAATGATCAAACACAAAAGTAGAAAATGTCTATTGCTGGAAATATATTGCCAAATGGTGCAGAAAACAGAGACAAATATTTACACTGGTTGATAGCAGCTGGTGAAAACAAACATAGAGTAAGAGTCAAGGCAATTAAGAATTTTCAGTGGACTAAAATGTTTAATTAGGACTCAAACCTTGCACACAGTCATGGCAAGGCGAGATGAGAGCCAGGGACAAAAATGGACGCGTGTGTCTTGCTCTCTCCACAAAGAAGAAGGACCGATATGAAGTTGGAGAGGGCTTTCTAATTATGATTCTAGAGCAGGTAGAAACGCTAAGCTTGCACCGGTGAGCTGCAAATCACTCCTCAATGCTTTCTCATTTTCCAGTCTAGGCATTGCTGAGTAAGCACACTGATATCTGTGCACACATTTCTTCAAGACTCCCAACTTTTTACAAATTCTGAACAGTGGATTCTAGTCATCTTATGTAAGGGCACAGATGGCATTACCTCTTATGGCTTTTCTGACTAAAGACTTCCATATTACTGAGTTAAGACCTAAATTCTTGCTGTGGATCTGGGCCTGAGATAACATAGCTGGTTTGAACACTGCTCTATGGGATAAAATATATAGGATTTTAGACAGCCGTTGAATTAGCTCAGTACAAAACGATGTGCATAACCTGAGAAAACAGATCATGCGCACGGCATTTTATTTGTCTGTGTATTGTCTGTTGCTCTAATATAGCTATTTTTCAGTGTTCCTGTGCAAGAAAACAAAGTGTTAAAGAGTCGTATTTTTAAAAGAGTATAGTAGTTAGGGTTCACTTATGTACAAATACATATCTGACCTATAAAAAGCACATTTATACATGGTGAATAACCTGGTAGAAATTTAATAAAAAATATTTTGATTTTTTTACAACTCAATTAAATAGCTTGTTCTAATATCAAATACACTGTAAACAGTTTTAAATACACTTTTTAAAGTTCTACAGAGATCTTTCTCCTCTTTGTCTCCACATACATTCAAGAATAGAACTATGAATAAAGTTCATAATAAAGTTAAATTTCAAGTCAGCAAAAATTTAAACTCTCTAGAATCTATTCTCTGTGCTGCTACTACACTAACAATGGTATGCTCATTTAGCCTTTAACAGACGATTGTACTTGACATTATGTACAGAAACCTCTAATCATGAAAGCTTGAGTAATCTAAACCCCATCCCTGACAAGATTTCACTGCTGGAAGTCTAATTTCAAAATGTCAGCAAAGGCTGAGAAGCCATATACTGCATGCTCATTAAATATAATAAATCCATCACACACTTTCCAAAATCTGCTATAATCTTGCCTACAATCCTGGAATGAGTGTGAGACTCTACAAAAATGAAAAAATGTTGCCTTTCATGCTATGTGATATATGAAAATAAGGCTAAATAAGGCTAACAGCTTTCATCTGCTTAATTGTAAAGTCTATAAGCCAAGCTTTATCTTTCTGAGATACATGATACTTCTCAACTATTTAAGTGATTGGAAATCTATAAAGGTTCTGGTTTAAAACATAGCTGTGAAAGTTCACATTTTCTAAGAATATTTAATCACCTCACAATATATCATATACACATCACAAGAGAAAGAGTACAACAACAAAAATTTAGAAAGAACCTGAACGTGGACAGCTTTATCAGCCTGACTTCTTTTTCATTTAAATGAAACTTGACACTACGGTTAAGAACGCACACAAATCTGACATATATGTTAAAGGTACCGTTTCATCAGTCATGTTCTGCTACAAAGTGTCTACAGAAACCAGTGGTAGAAAATAACATTGATAAGCATGCAGATCAGTTGGCGTGAAAACCAGGCTACTTAACAGTTAGTTCCTCCAAGTGCTAGGGAGCAGTGCTGTGCACTGATCCCAAGGCATCTCTGAATGCAGCACTACATCACTGGGAGCGGTGGGGGCAATGCAAGGGTCACATTCCGACTATCTGCTGTGCACAAATCTTTGACCAAGGACCAGCCTAACGGAGAAGCTGAAGGAGTGCAGCTGATGCATATTTAGGTAAGTTTGAAAATTCTTTAAACATATGATTACACCATATTAAAATCAACAGCACAATCCTGTTATAGAAAGATAACAAATATCAACACTTTCATGAATTAATGCTTCGTATGTTATAATCTTAAGAAGGTGTTACTGACAGGCTGTTCAGTTTCACACAGAATTAGAAGGACAAAACAGTTTAAAAAAATTAAATTATATCAAGACAGTATTTGAATTCCACAGATGTTGCTTTGTATGAATTAGTCCTGAGGTTTTCCTTCCATCGGTTTCTGAAAAGCAGAAGACTGCCAAACACATGTTAACCTGGATATCTGTAGTACAAAACTTGAGAGTGAGAACTTACGAATTTATCTCTCCTTTACGCACAGCCCAGCTCTGAGAGGGGAAGAAAAAGCAGTTTTAGGTATTTTTTTTAGAAGGTTCACTCTGTCACTGTAGCTTAGATGTACACTCAGAACACAGAACAGATTAAGCCCTTCAGAGCTGGTGCTTGGTGGGTATCTGATTTCTATATCTTACACAGGTTTGGAGGCAAGCAAAACACTGAGCAGTTCAACTCCACAGAGATGGTACATTTTGCAGCAAGTCTGAAATTGTATCTTGGAAGTCTTGATATTAAAAAAAAAAAAAAAAGTATCTGGACTTTATTTCTGAACGTACAGCAGTAACTCCAAGTGCTTCAGTCCTTCCACAAAGGGCAAAGCCATGAAGCTAGTGGATTTGGCACAGAATTTTCACTGAATTCATTAAGTCTAGACAACTGCATTTTGAATAGTATTTCACTCTTATCATTGGGAGTATACCCCGTGGAAGTGTGCTTAATGTTAAAACACAAAAAATTTTAAAATCATCTATACATCTGTAATATCTTCAGCTGCTCTGTGTTAAGCTGCCACAATGAAAGTGGAGTTGATGACTAATGTGCTTGCATATTAGTATTTTCAAGAAAAGGGTAAGTTATTTATCTCTCTCATTAACAAAAATTCTTGGTTAAATGCTAACTATCATCTTCAAGTCTCTGGTTAGATTAAGATACAAATCAATTCTTTCTACCGTAAAGGTAGAGAAGTTACTGAAAATCAGGTTAAGTCCTCTATGTTACATGAACTTGCGCTTACATATGGCAAGATCAGTGATAGAAGAGCTGCAAAGTTAAATCAGTTTATTACTACACTACACATCTATACTAGTATCTCCTGCTGAGATGGAGGAATCTAGAGGCATAAAGTGTCACAGTCAGTCAAGAGAGCCCAACCTGTCTTTTCTTTTTGCAAAATGCTTGGAACACCCACTGTCTCCTGGGAGCTTGTAGGCATATCAGCTCCACTAGCTGCTTAAAAATGTGAACATGGCAGCCTTGTCAGTTTAGTGATTGCTCACAGAAAAACTTAATAGAAAGAGTAATAAATGCAGCTGGATATAATGTCACGACTACTTAATGTAAGGCATGACTTGATCTCAGCTCACTGAAAAGGAACTGTATCATTGTGCAAAATAAGATCCAATTAAAGCTGCTTGCTCACGGACCTGTAATGTGTTCACAGCTTCTTAATGACACTAAAACTGCCGATGCTTCTAACAAAAAGTAAAATTTTATGAATGTGAGACAAATAATACAGGAGATCACATGATGTATAGAACCAGATGCCAAATATGTAGAAAAATATTCAATGCACTGGTACAGTAGACTTCACCTGCCACTATTGCCCTCACTAAAAGGCAAAACACTATTTTGAACTCTGAAATATTTCTGAACTCAGGAAGGCTTATTATAAATTGAATTCTTCAATTCAATTGATATTAACTTAAATGACGCTATATATTATATTCTGCATTGATACGCATTAGAACATTGTAATATTAAACCAACATGTTTGAGTATGTTTCTAAAGAATATAGCCATTTTAATAATTTTCAAACATACCTTCACACACAAAAAACCCCAAAATTAAGAAAACCAACAAAAAACTCAAACAAAAAGAGTATATTGCCTTTTGATTCAGCACCTTCTATTGTGGTTTCCCCATGCCCTTGTGTTCAGTTATTTTTGTGAATTTCTTTCCAGCATGATGCCTTTGTTTTTATCATTCACTCATAATGAAAATGCATCAATAAGATTAGTCTGAGTCTGAGTATGGTAGATATAATCACTAATGAACTCCATTCTACTCTCATAACTACTTGCAGATCCCATCATAATCAAAGGAAGTTTTGTAATTGAAAAAAAATGAATATATGTCAGATTCTTATTTGAAAAATCCCGCACTTACTAGGAGCACACTCATGTGTACATGCACACTCGCATACATACGTGCACAAACAAATTAAATTCTTTAGAATTTATTCCAAACTGCTCTGGAATTGTATATTTTTAAGATATGCACTGAAAATTCTCCAAAAATATTAAATAAATATACAATATTTTTTAAAAGAATAATGGAAATACTAAACACTTACCCTTTTGAAAGTAATATACACAACTTTTCCATAAGGGTGTTAAGTATGCGGACCATGAATTATTGTTCAGGAACAATGATTTAAAAACTAATTGGTTCACATAGCTGGATGATAATGGTTACTTTAGCCTTTTTACCATGCCACAACCATTGCAATAAAAGGCTTATCTTAAAGGGAATTGTTGCACAGGTCCCAGAGCTTTGGTGAGACAAGGATTCACTTCATAATTCAATTGTAGGCACTATCATCTATCAACTTCTGTTGATTAAATATCCTGCTTAGTACAGCTGTGTAACAAATGGTTAGATCTTTTTAATTTCAAGTATACTCTGCAACCCACATTGAATAGATATATTGAAAAATATCCGTAAGAAAAGATGGCTCAAAAAGAATTAAAAAAAAAAAATTAAAAAGGAAGGGATTGCTATATGCAAGGCAAAGAAGCCATTCTACAAGTAAACAAGGTAATATAATGCAAATAGAAATCTTGCTTCTGTGTTGGATCTGCCACAATTAGTTTTTCGTTACATTATCTAGAAGCATATGAAATGTATGGCATGATGTTATTCTGGCATGTTTAGTCAATATAAAATGGTATTCCTTGGATAGGACTTATACGATGCCTTAGTCCTGTCCCAGCAGTATTTGTGAAACTCTGGGGTCTTTCTCCACTCTGGCTCCAACATACTGCTGAATAAATAGCCATCATTTCCAAAGCACTGCAGGCTTTTAAGCTTAGTTTCAAAGCTCTGCAGGATTTCCTGCTGCACAGCCCCCATTATAATCTGGGGACATTGTGCAGTTTAGAAAGCACTGTATGAAAATCTGCCCCTAAATGAGACTTGGGAGGGAATGAACTCCATATTTGGAATTACAAAACCCAAAAGAACGGCACTCATTCTATTACTCTTTGACAAGCAGCTAGAAAAAAAGAAGAAGGATATATTTGCTAGTGTATTCAAGTAACTTTGTGTTGAGCCCCTGATATAAAGCAATTGTAAACTAACTGCTTAAACAGGCAGCAGAGGATTTGTGGCCTGTTTGCATTTTGAAAGGAATGCAAAGGAGTTGAAGTAGACTTCAGGACTGATTTTCACTGTTTTTCACTTTACCTAGTGACTCATACCTATGTGTGCTGATTGTGATGGTTTTCAAGCAGTTCGGCAGTTACACTTTTCCTGCCATTTTGCAAGGGCTTACTGGCTGCAGGGACAAGCTAACACCTAGCCCTCTTTCATGCTCTTCAGCCAACCCATAGTTTAACATGGATTTTAAAAAGTACATTTTAGTAAACACAGCAACAGGGAAGTGCCATGATGTTCTGAGCATGTTCTCAACCTCTGATAGCACAGAGATAAAAAAAGGCCTAAGGTCAACCTGAAAAATGAGTGTGTAAAAAATAATCTATTTATTTACTGAGTTCATTTTTTTCTGCTTAAAATGTTTCCCTCTTTTCTTCTTTTAACAGATAAAAAAACATCCCACAAATTTATAAAGATAGATTTGTTGTTGAAAAGGTAATATTAGCCATAAATTAAACAAAAAATGCCTGGCCTACTTTAGAACATGACAAAGTACCTCAAGGTATGAGTACAGCAAGGGCGATAGTAATGTTCAGATTGCTAAATTAAAAAAAGTGCCACTTAGAATGATTTCCTATAATAACGTAAAGCCTCGTAGGAACAGGACAATTGCATGACAGAATGGATGGTTTCATGAAGGGACTTCAGACCAGGCTATTTCGTGCCCGTGCATGAGGCAGTTTCTCAGTCCTGCCCCCTGCCGTGGGGCTGTCAGAATGTCAATGACACATTAGATTGCTGTCTGCCTTAGGATTACCCCTCCAGATAGGGCTACTGAATTTTGAATGGAAGCTGCTTTGATTCCACCATATGCAAAATATACTATATACATACAACACCATTGCATATCATAATTCTATAATAAATATATAGTATTATAATCTCTGCTCCCCACTGTCTTTTAAACTACAGTTCAATAGCAGAAGGAAGAACAAAACATTTCTTATTGAGAAACACAGCAGTGGAGAACTGTTTGCACACAATGTGTGTCCCACTGGCACACAATAAGAGTCTTACTGAGCTATCACATCTCATAACCACACTTTCCTTTATTTCTCATTTTTCTATCTATGAGCCAGACCTATTGCATTCAGTTGTTATAACTGAGCTTGAAATGTTCAGCTTATCCTTGCTGAGAAAGGACATTTGATAATTTGAAGGCAACAACAGAAGAGAGGATAGCCATTACTCTAAAGAGATTATCTGTTGAGAAGCTTGACAGTCAAGTGAAAAAGTGGACGAGAAACGTAAAGGGACAAAGCAAGCAGGAAGATCTCTGCCTCTCAGAAAATTAAAGACAGGCAGAGGAGGGGTGGAAATAGAACAGAGAAAGAACTTCCCTTCTAACATGCAAATCCTTGAAGTTTTTTTCTGTCAGAGTCTAGGTCAGAGAAATTGGCAAACTCTCCAACAGTCCAGGAATGTGATAGGCTCCTCTACAAGAAATGATCTGAAAATAAAACCTACACACTTGGCCAGATGCACTAAAGACTTGAATACCATAGCTGGATGCTGCCTCTCTTTCTTATGAGTTCCAGTGCCTTGCCATCATCAGAAAATTGTTCACTAGTGAATTACAAATACTGAAGAAAACCTAAGTCATTACAAGGTAAAGCTGGTATCCCATAAACTGTCCTTCTATTTGAAAATGGAAAAGCCTGTGTACAAATCCCTGAATTCCTAAATACTCTCTTTGATTATAATGTTGGATGAAAAAACCCCAAAGAAACAGTATCAGGGTAGCCAAAGGAAAGGGTAAAGCCAGACCAAAAGCAGAAGATCACAAATCATAAAAGCAAAGCAAGCAATGAATGAAGAAGGTAAAAGAAATTAAAGGAAGAAAAAAAAAAAAAAAGGAGGACTGATAAAATCAGAGACTATGCAGTCTTTCTTAATATGAAAACAGACTTTTTTTTCCACGTGCAGGCTTGAAAGGGAAATATCCAGTCACTATGAACACTTCTTGCAAGGAGGAACTAGTAAAGGAAAATGCAGTCTTCAAAACTAGGATCTTTCCCCCTCCATGCCACAGAGCAGGGGCTACATGAAGTGGTCAGATAGCCTGACTGAAAAATTCTCATTCTTCTCCTTTCTGACAGTCTGTGACAGACATCACACCTTTAGACTTCAAGAAGCACCTCACTCCTGCCTAATAATCATAAAATCATTAAATTGTTAAGGCTGGAAAAGTCCTGAGATCGTGAAGTCCAATTGTCAACCTAGCATCACCACCTGCATTTTTCACAGTAACTAGGAAGTGAAATAATTTTACTGTGACCCTCTTCTCCATAAAGCCAGAAGTACCACAGCTCTGTACAAGAAGGACTTTCCCTCGAAGCAAGAGTTGGTGTTCAAGAGGAGAGGAATTGCGTGGCTGTGTTCTCTACTGAGCATGTGGGTCTGCTGTTCTTCACTCAAATTCTCTATGGCCTGGAAGGCACAGCATATAATTAAAGATAGATTAATTGTAATTTTACTGCAGGCAACACATTATCTTAATTTTTAGTATTTTTTCTTCCTAATTAGAAGTCATTAACATATATAAATATTCTTTCTCTGAAGTGCTTTGAGCTCTGTTCTGATCTAGATTTTGTTATTTTGAAAGGTAAATAACCATAAAAATATTAAGCAAAATGCAACATGTCCCATAAAACTCAAAGAAATATAGATGTTTACTATACAGCTTCAGACGAAAAGCAAATGCTTCTCTATTGTCTTCAGTGTGTGTGACTTCAAATTGTTCCTAAGTAACATAATTATCATTGACTGAACCTAGGCATTTTATTATATACAAATTATGACTTATTAAATAATGTATTAGTAGCCTTTTAAAGGAAATCAAATCCCTTCAGTTTTGTTATATCACTAACTGCATGGCTAATCACATGATTAACCCTGGCTCTATATCTCACTGAGTCTTGTATTAAAAATTTAATGTATTTGGGATGCAAACATTTAATGTATATGGGATGGATATCTAAAACAATATATACCAACAGACTATCTGCAAAAAAAAAAATAGTACCTCAGTGGGAGAAGATTAATTTAATCTGGCACAGATGGAATGCACGAAACTCAGTGAACATCTAAGATCAGGGAGTATCTTAGGGAAAGTGAGAAAGTAAGAAATACACTCAGTTCATCATGACCACATACACAGCCTTCTAACTTGTTACTCCTAACTTCTAACTTGTAAGTCCTCAAGGAAGTTGTTTCTGTCAGATTCCAGGTAGCAGTAATGGGGAAACACTCCAATGGTCCATGAATATGGTGGGCTCCTCTGTAAGAAATGACCTTGAAAGAAAACATGCTCAGCTGGCAAGAGCCACTAAAGATTTGAATACTGTAGTCGGATGCTTCCTCTCTTTCTTGTGAGTCCCAGTACCCTGGTATCATCAAAAAATTGTTCACCGGTGAAATTCAAAAGCTAAAAAATCCTACATGATCAGAAGGTAAAGCTTACATCCTGTTAGCTGTCTTCTATATTTGAAAATGGAGGCCTTTGTAGAAGCCTCTGAATTTGCAAATCTTTGCCTTCATCACAACACTGTTATTCGTACTGTTATTTGTAATCTATTTCATAGAGTAGAAGTTTTGACCTTTCTTCTCTGCTATGTGTTTCAATGGTACACCAGCTTTTGAGGCCTAAATATTTAACCACTCTAATCTGCTCAACATGTAGAGTGCTCGGTGGGTGACACTTCCAAGCCAGTCGGAAGCTTCTGCTAATGCAAAAAATAAATTAGTTCTCTGGTTCCGTTCATGTGTGACTGTAATCAATTAGAGCAAAGTTTGCCCCCTTCGCAGCACTACTGCTTTGAGTACAGCTTTTCCCTGTAGGTGACACTACTCTCACTGCTTGGTGGAAACAGAGCATCTTTTTTGCTCCATTTTATCTGACAGTTTCATGTCCAGCCTTCTTCATAACATCCACTGCTTCTGTGTATCAGTCAACATTTCTAAGGTTAAAATGCTCAGAAATGGACAGAGAACAGTTTTAGTACAGCTGAAGGTGTTATTACTCTGTGTTTCTACAGGAGAGATCGTAGATCTCAATGGGCTGACATCGAGAATACAGTGCAAGTCTGACACGTTTACTCAAGATTTTTCCTATGGGAGTGGCATGTATGAAATAAGCTGAGGTTCTGGTTGGAGGGAAAAATAAAAATGTTTATATGTATTAATAAATCAAATTGAAAATTTGTTGATGTTGGAAACATTCCCAGAGCCTTAATGATAGGTTTACTTTTATCAACAACAAAAATAATTAATAATTAATGCTATATGTCTCTCAGATGCATCTTGGCAACTAAAATTAGCAAACATAAAATGTTACATTTTAAATTGCATACTTAGCATGGATGCCTCCTCCTACAAAGTCTCCCAGACTACATCCATGTCCGTGACGCTCTGGTTGACATGATACAGCCAAATTACCTTTGGAAAGTTTGTCTTCATTCTCTCTACTCCTTTGAAGGGAATTCCCTTAGTGGATACTCTGTGATCTGCACAGATCAGAAAACTCTGTCTGCAGAGCTAACCACTGAAATCAGTGCTATCCTCTGAACATGCAGCAGTATCTCTAAGCCAATTGGTACTTACAGGTTTAGAGCACTGCAGGAAAGCAGTCTTCCTTTCCAGATGCCAGAAGGCAAAATTATTTTTTTTCATTTTACCATTGTCCTGTATTTAGAAACTGGGTAATGTTTTATTATAGATCTAGTCTTATATTTTAAAAGCTACAGAAAACAAAAGCCTTTAGAAAACCATGGGAAGAGAACCCAACTATCACAGGTGAGTATTGTGCATATGAGCCTAACATGAATTTTGGAGAAGGAAGCTGGAGAGGACCCTGGAAGGCTACTTGTCTTGTGCATTCATAATCATGCATTTTTTATTTCTTTTTGTTCAACACCATTTAGACAAATTCCTTCCAGCAATTTAAGTTTTCATAGTGCACTAGCAGACTTCTGCTCAACAGTTTCTAAGGGAGACAAGTGAATCCAAGTGACCTAAGCCAGTCCTTCTACATGACACATGATGACAGGTTTAAATATAGAGAATAAAAAGACCATGAGCTGAGACTAGCAAAGCCCATGTGAGTTCTTATTATTTAACACTAAAGCTCTTAATATTTAACAGTGCAACACTGACAGATACCACAGTCCAGTCGTTCTGGGTGCAGTATATATATCTTGAATGGCAATTCTGCAAAGTGCTCCCTTGGCAAAGAAATCTCAATGTGCTCCTTTGGCTTGCTTTGCTTATCCTACCTATCCACTGAAGTATTGAAACTTCAATGAACTGAGACCTACAGGGACTCCAACACACAATGAAGTCATCATGGCACAATGAGTGTCAGATGAGCTGTATCAATAACTTGTGTGCATGCTCCTAGCCATGGCAACAGCAAGGCAACGCAATTTGGCTTAGTTCTGATTCATTTCAGGCTTTGCACTTGCTACTGGCAAAATGTGTGCACCGGGACTAATGCCACGACTCAGTTTTGAAAGCTTCCTATTTGCAATTGACAGAACATTTCCTACAATTAAAAAGATATCTTTAATTGTTTAATCCTAATTTTTAACTAGGACAGATATGTTCTTTAGGTATTTACGGAATAAGGTTAAGTCCTCTCATTGAAATATAAAAATATGATTAGAATATATTTTTACTAGTATTAGGTATTATTGTTGAATCTTCTTCCTAAAGGAAGAATTCTTTAGAAACAAATGGAAGCAGACATTTGGTCAGGTTTAACTCTTACATATTTATTTCTGCAGCAATTTTGTAGGCTATGGTTCCTAAATATTTACAAGAGTAGCTGCATGTAGCAACAGTTCTTGTTGATCATTAATGCTGCCTTTATACTGAAGTCTAACTATGATTCCTATTAAAACTATTTTTCTTCCATTGTAGTACAACTGCAATGTCTTGTCAGATCATTCAGTTCAGTGAAATGTTATTATTATTCTGCATTTACTTTAAAAGATAATCAGATAGACCAAAAATAAAAAAACAGATAAAACCAAAATTAAGGTTTTATAGCTAAATCTCAAGACTGAATTCTGATTGACTCCACATAAGAGGATATACAGTAAAACACAGAGACTTAAAAGCCCTCTTAAATTCAAAAAGTGTAAAATCCCAACGCAAATAACAGCTTTACAATTAATCCCATCTTTTTAAACCTCAAGTTTCAATAGCTGTAGGTTCTGACACTTTGGGCTTTGTTGTCCCATATGGCTCAGCTAAGCTTGTTAAGGAAGCCATTATCGTTCTAAGCCTTCACCTAACTTAAGTGGTATTTAAAGAATAATAAATCCATTTAGATTTCCTAGGTTAAAGAAATTATTTAGCAAATATGTGATAGGCTGAAGATGCAACTTTTTATGAAATGAAGAGCACAGAGCACAAATTATATGCCATGCTACTAATTAGAGGCAGATATGTAATCACTTACTAATGGAACAACATTTTGTGCCAACCTTATTCATACTTCCTTCCAAATGCTGGACTCCTTGTGCCAGATATATTTCAGTTTTCTTTATGAGAGAGAGATACTAACATGTTTTCCATCTTGTTTTTAAACCCGACAGTCTAGTGCAAACTGAACTTTCTTAACATTTCAAGAATTCTATCAGTTTTAACAGCTTGAGGCCTTTTTATTACAAACATGTACTCTTCACTGCAGGGTTCTGGAAATCTCACAATTGCATTCATTAAAAATGTCCATGATTGTAGCCAAATGCATGCTTTGTAAATTTACAGGTTTTTTTCAACCATTATTTTGAGCATAATTTTCTATTAAATTCCACAAAATATCTACTTATCCACAATGTCAGTTTTATATTAATTTTGACAAAACCAACAAAGACAAAAATATTAGAACACAGTTACTGCAAAAGTTTTCAGTACCAGGCTTAATGTCTATAGTGTGACTCACAGAAACTCAACAAAATAAGTATGTAATGTCCATAAAAACAAGTATAAAAAGGACATGCTTCAGCAGCAGTCTAAAATTAGAGGCACTACACGCCTTTTACATTAGCACCAGGAGTACTTCTTCGTATGTCATTTTGAGTCCCTAATCATACCTAAGAGTCCCTTTATTTGACAAGCTGAGCACCCCTCTCATGATGTAGTCCTGCAGTGATCCAGAGAATCTAACAATATTGGTTTTTCTCATGATGTCATAAATATGCTCAGATCACACTTGACGAATGCTGATTTCATAGAGTTCAGCCCACAGTGAACACAGATTTTTTTTCAGAAAGAAAAAGCAGGAAAGGTCAGAATTTGTGTGATCATCCTTGTCTTTCCATCTGATTGTTAGTCTCAGTCTAGAACAGAGATTTGCATACTGCTTGTCTCACTTCCCAAGAAATTTCACTTACCATCACCTTGTAGAAAGTGGAAATGAGAATGAAACTCTGTTTTTCTTGTTGCGAGTGGAGAGGAGTGGAGAGGAGAGGAGAGGAGAGGCTTTTCTCCAAAGGCACAAAAATATAAAATGAATAAACAAGTCTGGACATAGGCACTGGAATCCAAACCTTAATCTTAGCACCTGAGAACAATTATAATGTTATAGAGAGTTAATTTGGTGTGACTTAAAATCAATCACAAATTAAACAATGTAATAATCTACAAACTGTGTTAAATCACACTTGCCCAGAGCAGAGCTTCTTGTACTTCTAGAAGGGTTGATTTTGGCTGCTGCTAGAACAGCATCCTGAACTAGTTTTTAATCTAGCGAAACTTTTTTTTTTTTTTCAGTTGTTGTAAAAGCAAGAGGGACTCCAGAATATTTTCAGAACTGAGTGCACTTCAGCCACAGGTAACAAACACATATCCTATGATTCATTTTCATTCTGACTGCTAAACCACAGCTGAGCCTGATTCTCCCAACTTCTCTGTGACACTCTTTCTAAAACTTCAAAGAAAATGCAGGGCTAGAGAATACCTTCATGTATAAGAATCGCAGGACTGAGCCCCATACCTTTCACAGTGTGAAGTGTGTAGTGTTAAGAAAAGAATGCTCATTTTGCAGCTTCTGATCAGACCAATCTAAGAATCAGACAAGGCCAATATAGTAAAATGCTCTCATTGACTTGACTGCAAGATATAGATAAAAACTGTGACATAGGAGAATGCCAGGAAAAAAAATGTACAAGTGTACAAATGAACTTCATAGTGTATGTCAAGGTTAAAGCATACCATATGCTCCTGAAAATATGCAGACACAACAGGGAGTTGTAGGGAAGTATAAATAAAATCCAGTATAATAGGTAGATAATATTTTGCACCAAATTTACCTATTGTTTGTTAAATGACAGTCCTTTGAAAGAGATTTTGTTTTCTATTATGTTTCATTCTGTTATACAGAGCAATGATGTAATAATTATTGTATTAGGGCATCAGATTTATATAGCATATTTTTATTGTAATTTTTAATGTATTTTTTTACCAGATAGCCGAAACAAAAATGTTACTGTATTTCTGTATCTGTTTTGGTTGATGTGACAAAGGGATTCTATGCCAACATTCTTAGAAATGGTAATTCACATATGAAAATCCATAGGAAATTCAACTTTTATAATAAAATGAAAATAACCAAGTTACAATGTTGGTTTTGGTGTTGCTGTTGTTATCATTATTGCTTAAAACACTTTAGTCTTGTGAAGTCAATTGCTATGGTAACTTCATATTAAAATCCTTTTTATTATTGTTGCTTAGAAATGTTTATTCCTTCCTCTTTCTTAAAAGTAAGATTATGTAAGTGAAACATATGAATATTTAACTGTTTGTAGGTTTATCTATTTCCCATTGATTGCTTTTCTATTTCCACAGAAATTCAAAAAATAAGCAAAAGAGAAAGAGAAAAAGGTGTGAAGCCCAAATATAGCTGCTTGAGTCATCAACAGATTGTATGAAAATATTCAAACAGGTGTTCGTGAGAAAATAAGCTATTTTCCTTAAGGCTCTGGGGTGAATTTTAGAAAAGAAAAAGCTACTCTAGAGGTTCTGTCCTGTTTTCCTCCTGCAAAGAGGAAAAACCCCACAATTTTGGGAAGAGTAGGACAGAAGAGGGTCACCTTAGGAAAGTCTAAGTTAACAGCTAAGAGTAACCTGTCTGTTTTTGTAGAGAGGCCATTGACAACACGAACACAGGTCCTTCACAAACTGAAAAAAGAGGAGGTCCAGACCAGGTATATGGAAACACATTTTGACCATGGCAATAGTTTTTAAGACTTGATTACATAACGCCCTGAGCCACCCATTTTGGCCTAACAGCTGATCCTGTCTTGAGAATGAAATTGGACAGATCTTTCAACCTGAACAATTCTGTGACTCTAAAATAGTTCACAAAGCTCTTTAAAAGGTTCTGGGGTTTGGAGACATAGAACACATGCTCCTAATGTATAACCAATTTCTTCCCTGTAACCCACTTACAATCAAAATGCCTGTTTTGTTTAGACATAGCAAACTGAATTATAAAGTTGATGTATTTTGAGAAACAGTTTGGCAGGCACTTTTGAGAAGAATGTTACCTTCTCCTCTGAGGCAGGTAACAGTAACATGAATGACAATGTTTATTGATCTTGGATAAGAAAGACTTGCCCTCAGAAGTTCTCTTGAGAATCTAAAAGTAGGTAGTTAATTCAGCTGATGTTAACAGGTTTTGTCAGAATTTAGCATGGTAAACCAGCATTGCTTAAATAGACCTACTCTCGTAATAGTTATTCAGTTAAGTAGGCTCTTCTCCCTTTGGTTGTTTCTGAGTTTTCAAACACACAGCAGACAGCTGTGTGTGGTGCAGTGCACTCTCACTGCTGACCTATTTATTGGTATGTTTCTGCAAAGGATGGCCCATATCAGAGACTCTCTGGGTCAGCTGTTCAAAAAGCTCCTACACAAAGAAAAAGATGACAATTAGCAGAGTATGTTAATTTGGAAGTTGGATACTTGAAAATTTGGAAGGATACATTTTCCTGGGCTTCAGCTGCTTAAATGGAAGATAATCCCTTGAACTCCTCCAGAAATAAGGAGTGGTATTGCCTGAGATACTGAAATCCCTACTTCCTCATTGATCTTGTAACACAACCTTAATGCTGTGTTAGCATCATTTCTCAGTTCACTCCATCTGCTCTTAGGTCTCCCCCGCTGTTTCCTAGGAGATATATTGCCATGATGCCTGCATCTGTAAGGCAGTGGCAGATATGGGGCAAGAGCCACACGGTTAGAGGCAGCATTAGTATCACCTGAACATTTGCAGATTTCTCAGGGGATCCCACCACCCACCTTCTCTCAAAACCTGAGGGAACTCTAGTTACGCAGTCAGCTACTTCAGAGTGCACTGGGAATGGGATATTGTGGTTTCTCAGCTCCTTTCCACTTCTATTTGCTGCTTTCAGCCTAGCACCTCTACTAAAAAAAGTACTAAAAATGAGTTGGTTTTGTCCAATCAGTCCATTTAGTGAACATTCTAATCTTATTATCTGCAAAGTTTTATGGAGTTTTTGCTTTTTACAATGCATTTATCAAGGCTATTATATTATGTGCTTTAGGTAGTCAGGCTATGCCTTTTTCACATCCTTTTGGGTGTGGAATAAGAGTTGAACTTCAAAATATAATAATAAGAACAAAAAAGATTAATATTGTAATTAAACAGGATGATATAAAATACCAGGGTTACTAAATCTTGCCTTAATATGTTCCCTGTTCTTTCGTTGGTAGGCACACAGAAACCTGACCATGGCTAACAAAATGTACTGAGTCTTATGGTATTTTTAAAAATATGACTCTTTCTTCCAAGTGATGCAAACTTCAGCAGTGAAATCTCAAATACAGTCAGAAAAAGATTATATAGAAACTTTTATATATAACTTTTGCCCATAGGTATAATGAATTCTATGATTTATTTTAAATTGTTTTCATCTTTGTTTTCTTTAAAGGAAAAATAGATATACAGGAATTGTTTATATCAAAGAGCTAATGTGTTTTTATTTGGGCAAAACTGTAAAAACCAAGGTATTTTCTGAATGTATACAAAATGAAAGAGAATTTTTTAAAAAATCCTCATAGTATTAATCAATAACTTATGGGGGATAGAAAATCTATTCATTAACTGGGATCAGAAATATAATAAAAGTTTATAGCTTAAGCATTAAAGGTCCACATATAGAAGAAATACAACCATTTTTCTTCGTGGCAAGAAGAACATTAGGAAACGTAATATAGAACGAGTTATGATACAGTGAAAGCTACAGAATACTGGTAGATATTTCCCCCAAAAATCTGTCAGCAAATATATAATGCTTTTATAGATATTAGGGACATTTAATAGGATTTGTGAAGTAACAGATATTTAAGCAGTTAGGCTAAACCCAAGAAGTTTTACCCTTCCTTAATTAAGCAGACAATTTCAGCATAAAAACTAAATTCAGTTGTTAAAATGTAGCAATTGCAGATCTTCAAATTTCAATACTATTATGTGGCTAACATTTAACACTGGAAAGAAAACAAGTGACAGAAAGAAATACTAAACCAAATTAATATGCTTCTCATGCGCAGTATAACACCAACTATATTTAAACAAGATACATAATTAATTTCATAATATTTTTGTAAATTCAGCCTTCAGTGACCTGTCTTTCAAAACAGGATTTGACAAAACAGAATTCTCTTACACAGTCTGAAGCATTAAGCAATCTTTGAATAAAGTTCTGTGTTTTGAAAGGCTTGAGGAAACATAATGAAAAAGTCAGAACATTTCTCAGCTGTGTCCTTCAATAAAATGCACAACATTTGGCTAATAAGGAATAAAGGAGCAATGCTTTTCTTTTGACAAAAGACTGTTCTGCTTTTTCAATCCAAATCTTTCAAGAGAACCCCCACTTCCCTCCATGACTCACATCATGAACAAGTTAAGAAGCCCCATGACCTACACCTCTAGTCTACTGTTGGTATCCTCAAGTTATTAAAACTGGATCAAAACCCCAAACTTTTAAACAGGGAATACTAGAAATGAAAAAAACATTGGTAATTTGAAAGAATGTAAATTCCTTCTGCATATCCTTAGTAAATATTTTTTTCCATTTCTGTCCACGGGGGATTATGTTAGCCACTAAAAGAAGATTTTGTAAAAACATCAATGATACACTGAGGTTTCCATATAAAATAAAAGTAGTTGGTGAAGTATTTAATAGAGACAAAGAAAGCCACAAACTGCAAACAGACTGAAAATCTGCTGTTTGTTATAAATATATCTTTAGGATGCTCAATGTACATACTCTTCAACTTTTAACTGGAATTCAGCTATGAGGAGCACCTATTCTCAAAGTGAATATACATAGATAGCTAGGGACAATTTAAAATCATAGCCAAACTAAAGCATAGAAAAATGGGATATGCTTCAGTATTGTGAATAGGGACAAAATCATATAAACATTAACTAGGTGCCCCAATAATCTGAGAATAATATGAACACAAGGATGAGAATGAAACAGTAAGTAAACAAACTCAAACTTGGCATATCATATTTCTGAAATGTTCTCCAATACATTAAAAAAGAGCTCATGTTCTTGCCATAAAACATTATTTCGGCCTTTATTCAGTGAAGAATTTTCACTGAGTTGAATATTAAATTGTCTTAATAAAATAATCCCAAGTTTTTTTCCAAGATCTTCAAACAAACTCTAAAAACCCATATGGTTTGAATTCCACTAAATGATAAAATCTCAGAAACAAATCTAAAATGTTTTTAATCTTAAATCACAAGTCAGGACCTGATTTTCTTTCTCAAGTTTCCATTTATAGATTTAATTTTCCAGATGGGCAAAATGAAAACATAATTTTTCCGACAGATATCATTATTGTAATCTAGAACTATGAACTGAAAATCAAACATTTGCTTCTTCAGGTCTTATATGATCTTGAAAATAAAAAATTCAGAATTTGTATTCAAACACATCTGATGCCTAAACACATTCCTACTTACAAACACAATGAAGTCATACTCTGATGTGATTGCTTTAATTTGAATAAGTTTCCACTAAACAGTAGCTTTATCTGGCTATTTTGTTGATGCTGCATTCACAGGCCAGCCTCTTGGAGCTACAACTGATTCACAAACCAGTCGGCACTGTGCTAAAAATATTTTTGGTCTGTAACAAGAATGTCTTCCTTGATATAAAAATTTACTCTGCCTTTGATCCATTAGAGGTGCTCCCTAGCTAGAAGGTCCTGGGTGGTAGATGAATCAAAAGCAAGACATGGACTCAAAAAGAAGACAAGTGTAGCAAAAGGTGGTATTTTACAGTAATTTTTCAGGCATATATTAAAAATATGAACTTTGTGATGTTTTCCCTATCAATTATTTCCTTTGAATATCTGCTTTTTAAAGATCTGCTAGCCTCAGAAATATGTCAATGTAATATCTCTTTACTTTCAGGAGTTCAGGAACCAGACGTGAGAGAGCTCAAAGAGATTAACAGGAAGGAACTGGATTAAGGTTGTGTTTTAGTTCAGAGTTCCCTGAGTTAAGCATCAGAGAAAGGCTACCAGCATTTGTAGGGAGCATCTTGTCCAGTTGTTCTGCTGCCCTCAAACTCTGATTCTACAGTGGCAATCTACACAGGAACACTGAACCATATTTTTTCTTGAAATACATAATAAAATGCTATATATGGCTATGTGTGTTAGAGCTGAAATTCTAGGAAAGATTAATCTTCTGCTCTCTGGTAGTCTAAGGTTGCTAGCACAATTCTGATTTTCCCCTCCCCCTGCATAAAATCTGTGAGTTACACGGGTTTCTTCTGCAAATCTATATTTTGTTCCTTTGTACCTCTACATACTTTCAAAACTTTAAAAGCATATTAATATCTTAATTTCAATACTTTTGTTCAATTATGTGTTGGAAATGACTGTGTTTGTCTTGGGTATGTTTTACAAAGTACAGCTATGTGACTTGCATGGAACTTATGTGACTTCCGGCAGCAAAACTTCTAAGCACTTATTTGAAAAGAATAAATGATTAATCACAGGTGTGTTGTAGAAACATCAGTTATCCTATAGCAGATGATGAAAGTGCTTCATTAAATATTGGAAGAATTGAGATAAGCCATTCATTAAGTAGTTTAACACAGTAGGAAAAAGACTTTATAAATACTTGCATGCTCCAAAACTTAATGGCACTCTATCATATATTGCCAAATTAACCAATTACATACTATTTTCTATTCCAGACAATGCTGTAGTCATAGTTAATTTTGAGCAACCACTTATTGTCACTTCTGAAAGTTGCCTAGCATCACTAGGCAATGGGTGATTCCTCAAAAAACTGGCAAGCCTACTTCACAGGAGAGGGATAAATGACAACTACATTCAGAGAACGGATTAGCAATAAATCAGCAATGTATCGCAAAGTAAGGTTTGCAGGTTTATTACCTTCTTATAGCTACATCAGTCAGAGATCTAACAGTTCTATGGCTTGTTACGATGTCTGTTTCTGCACAGTTTCAAGAATTGTACCCTAACTTCTAAGCAATTTCTACTTGCATTTTGAATACTACTGTGTTAATAAAAAGACAAAAACACTGTAGCACAATCCTATTACAACTATTATAATGAACCAGAATTTGTGCTTTTGATGTTGAGTCTTTGAACTTTTTTGCTTTGAAATTTAGTTATAAAACACAAGTCTACCACAGAGAACACAGTTTATCCAGAGGGAACAATACCAAAAGGGATTTTTGGAAGGGAAGAAAAGACTATGAAAGACAGTAAATATTTTCCCTTGTTTGTTAATATTTTACCAAAACCACCAAGTCCTATGGACTAAATGTATGTAATTATTTTAAGCTAATCATAAATAAAACAAAGGTATCAATCTTTAAGTGCAAATTTAATACAATCCATCATCATACCTTGTTATGGGTCTGAGTTTGTCCAACCAGGATAAGGATATTTGATGAGATAATAGACAGGCAGAAATTGATTAGAATTATTGACCTCTCAGATCTGATGTACCTGTTTAAATAAACAAAGAGAGGGTACAACTTTTCTAAAAGGAAAAAAACCAGTAAGTTATACAAAGCTTTGATTCTGTTGTTGCGCTAAATATTGGAAATACTCTGAGAGATGCTATCTTTCAAATGCTCAAAAAGAATATCAGAAAGATCACATTGCAACCATCAGAGCTATGATAGTTTGATAGATCTTCTGCTATTTACTCTTAGTATCTTGGTATATTTTAAACATATTCTATCAATGATTCTTTTAGAAATTGTTGGCAACACTATTCTAACACCATATTGACAATAATGGGCTGGAATGCATTCATGTCAGGAACTTCTTATGCTCTGCTCATCCCTGGGAATATCCACAGCTGGCATAGACCACTCATAATTACTAACTTCAGCAAAAATACGGTGATTTACATAAACAGAAGATTTGGTCCATGATGCATAAATAAGGTGCAGGTTAGTTGATGATACCATGGCAATACACTTTTAAACATTATTGGGATAAGGATTACATTAACCTCGATGTTTCACAAGATTTACAAAATAAAGTTTACGAAGAAACAATAGTACTCTAATGTGTTCATAAGGCTGAATGCCAAAAAATAGCTAAGTTTGTATAAAAAGATTAAATTATAGAAGTGAACATCACAGTGTCTCTTGCAAACTTATCATATTCATTTTCAAGTATGTTTAAGATGAAAAAGTACTCTTATCACATACGCCATATCTTTATATATTCTATGAACTATGCTACATGCTTCTCACTGGAGTTCAGTCAATATTGCTGTCTCCTCCTGAGCTGTACATCCATAGTTGACACTACAAGGAAGTCACAAAAAAAAGGCTGCTGAACACACAAGAAATGCTAAGTTTTGGCCGTGAAATTAACTATAGTCCTTTTTTTTTTTTTCAATTAAGTGATACAGCGTTACATTTTTTTAGTTAAAAACAGAACACCCTGATGCCACAGCCACATCTTTCATTAAAATATAATAACATTTTTAAGGCTAGTTCTACATGTTTCCAAACAAATACAGAAAGCCTAGTGCCTTTGCTCCCACTGACAGTATGCTGCTACTTTCTAACTTGTTAACTATCCTTGACCAGTTCCCAACACACAGGATCCACAAAGGACCTTAGCAGTGGAGTAAATACAGTGCAATCAGGACCTTACACCATTGACTTAAACTAGGAAGGTTTTAGATTTTCTGTCAGCCTACTATTAAGCGAAGGGAAGGTTTGGGAAGGTTTGGGAAGGGAAGGTTTGGGAAAGAAAGGTTTGGGAAGGTTTGGGAAGGTAAGAATGAATATTTGATTGATACTGATTTTATTCTTCAGTTTGAATTTTGAGTTGAGGGATCAATGAACAATGAAGGAATGCTCACATAGGCCTTTTATGGACCAGAATACCTCAAAGTCACACCACTTCTAAAAAGTTCCTACCATTCAAAATGAAGGTGGGTGTTGCAAAATATAAAAACTGACATAGAGTCAAATAATCAGATTTCTGCCTACTCCTAGATTTATAAAAACAAGCATATATACATTTTTTTAAGTTTCAGTGTGTATCTTCTTCCTATAGCTGTTTGCTATGTGCTCTTAAGAAACATATTGAAGACAATTCTCATGACTCCAATGACATGCCACTCAGTTGTCACAATACTTCAAAAATGTCTCACTGATCACTCATCTTCAGTTGGACGTAGAAGTCACACTAAGTCCATAACACACAACATTTTATCTCTGCTTAGAAGTTAACAGAATCACAGAATAGCTTAGGATGGAAGGGAACTTAAAATCTTCTAGTTACAACCTCTTGCCAAGGGCAGGAACACATTCCATTAGACAAGGTTTCTCAAAGCCACATTCGACCTTGAACACTTCCAGGGATGGGGCATCCACAGCTTCTCTGGGCATCCTGTTTCAGTGCCTTACTACCCTCAAAGTAAAAAATTTCTTCTTTATATCTAATTTAAATATTGGAGAAGACCAGTTCCACTGAGTATGACAGTATTTCTATCCAAGTGCTAAATATATCAGGGAGTGCAAAAATAACACAATTATTCTTCAAATGGGAATTATATCCTGAAATACACTCACTCTTAGTTTTGACAGACAAGAACTGATAATTTTTATACCCTTTCTGTCATAACTTACATAACTGGATATTCTTATTTATTATATATATTTCTAATCCTGTGAGTCTCTGTGGTACATAAGAAAGTGAAAGAGTGTGAAATTTTCAAGCTTCTTCTAAAAGCAAAATCATATTTGTTGATTTTACATTACTTTAAATTATTATTTTATCTCTGGGTTTCTTACTACTTGCATAAGAACCTATTTTTCTTGTATTATTGAAAAAAATTAAATGGAAATCCATATTCCCCTTTTAAAAATATTTATTACTTTGCATGACTTTTCATCTTAATTTTGTGTTTCCTCTGCACTTAGACTTTGTGCTATTTCTCATGGCTTCTCAAATTAATTTACTCCATAAATATTTATGCACTTTTAAATCAATATAATATTTAATATTGTTATCTCAGGATGGAAAGGAAGTCTATTACTGGAATGTACCACCACACTATTTAAGACTATTTAATTTTATGGTCTTCATTCAAACTTTTAACTGATAGGAATAAACTCAAGCTCAATTGACTAAACCACCATAAATTTTCAATACCCGATGTGCCACTATGATGTGTTTATTTTACCACATATAAGTTTTGTTTAAAAAGGTAAATGGAGGAAAAACAGTTAAAGGTATAGGCCAGAAGCTCTACATGAAATATATCACATACAAAATCCTGATGTTATTTAGCACTATGAATACCCCATCAAAAGTGCAACACCATCCTCACTGAAGAGGGGAAAGAGAAGAGCGGGCTATACATCATCAGTAGGCCAAGACAGTAAAACTGATCAATCATATCAACAAATTTAGCATCAAAACCTGCACTACATTCTGCTTTTTTAAAAAAAAAAATTCTAAACAATAAATGTTGCATATAATGCCTTTTTAAATTTACAATTCAACTAAATATAACTATGTATTCACATTTAGCTTTTTCAATCCATTACATACCTCCATAACGCTGCATAGACAACTGCTAGGGTGATCAAGGCCAAGCATGAAAGACCACTGCCTACTATTAAGGTCACTGAGGGTGTACCAGATGATTCCATGATCTGTAGGTTAGAACAGACAACCATGAAGGAAAAATATTCTCCAGCAATTAAAATAACAAGTCGAAAGAAAAAAAGCAGCAAAAGCAAAATTATAAAAGCAGCCATACTGTAACAGATACTTTCAGTAATATTACTTATGAAGCAAAAATCAACTTAATTCCAAAATTGATCCATACGTAACACTAGCATCTGCTTAATATATTCCTTGGAAGCCTTTGAACTTTAAAATGCCTTGTAGTACCTGCATGACACTTTGAAAAATAAAGTAGCAATATTACAATGTAATAGGAGACTATGATATTAGCACTGGTTTAAACAACTCCCCAGTTAACATTCATTAAAAAACATATTTCTCTTGAGAAGTAGCAATATTTAGAATTGTGCATTAAACAAACAGCTCATTTCACTCTAATATATTAAAGATGATCCAGTAATTTGTCCCAGAATTTGATTCAAGCTTGTTGCAGAATTACCAAACTTTCAGACTTTTAATAACTTTGACTTCAACCCACTATTCTCACACACTTAATTTCTTTGGGCCTCTGATTGCCTAGAAGGAATAGCAGGATATCTATGGCAACAGTATCATAAGTCTTCCATTAAAAAAGCCTCAAAACCAGAATTATTTAATTTGTTACTAATAAAATTTTTTTTAAAAAATGACCTTGAAAACAAACTAGCTTTCCCTGCTGTAAAAGAAACTATTATACTTAGATATCAGGTCAGGTGTTTGCTCCGTACCTATATATGCTCATGTTCTGAAATATATGGAAAAAAATTTAGATCTAGAAGTTTGAAAGGATATCGTGCCTGGCTTACCAAAATGATTTTTAAAGCCTCAGAGAATTATTTTAAATTATATTTATCAAGATATCTTTTGTCACCCAAATAGGAGATAAGACAGATGTACTTTTAGGCCAGATCTCAGGCAGAAGTAGTATTTTATTTCAACCACTTTGTTCCAAACTGACTTACTTTGCTATTAAAAAGGGTCTGATCACACAATTCCAAGACTAGGAGAATGAAATTATGCTTTAGCAGGATAACTTGACAAATATTTGCTTTTTAGCTATTTTTGCTTTCAATAATACTGGGAGTATCTGCTTATGCACTTAATGTCCCCTCTTTCTCATGAAAACTTGATTATTTTTCCTACATCATAACAACAGACTACATAGAAAATCTGTGCTGAAAATGTCCAATGCAGATCTGCAATCTGTTTAACTACAGTAGCTAGGGTATTCCTACCAAGAGCAATAATAAAGCCCCGTACATACCCTTAATTGTTCAATATAAAAGTTTTCTACACGTTTGCACCACAATTAGAAGGCTTTCTCTGAAATATTTATAGAGTTCAAGAGCATGCTAATTTCACTAGGGTTTAGCTATATCACAGAATCTGGAATTCATTTATCTGACACTGTAGACACCAGGAGACTAACATTTGCCTACCTGCAATATTAAACAATTCCTCAATGCAACGCCTGCAATATACCTGAGAGGAAAGCTGGACCAGCTCCCCTCCCCCCGCAGCCCCCCCCTCCCGCACTGCCTTTTGCATTAAAGCTGGATTTTTTCTCCCCTTTGTTACTTACTATTTCTCTAGGTTGCTGAGCCAAAATGGCGAAGGTAGAGAGACGATCACATAAGCATTTCGTATGGGATGCATCGGTAAGCACAGTTTTACATCCCTGGGTGGACCAGGTTCCCAAAGAGTCGTTCCTGCAAAGGAGAGAAAGAGGAGGGGGTGGGGGAAATGGGGGTAATTACGCCTGACGTCCGAATCCGTGAGGAGACAATGCAGTTTAACCGCGAGGAGCGAGCAGCGGAGTTCGCGGACAGCGGAGCGGTACTTGTTGTGGGGCCGGGCCGGGCCGGGCCGGGCGGGGCGCGGGTGCGGGTGCGGAGCTGTCCGGCGCGGCGGTGCTGAGCGTCCGGAGAGCTGCGCTGCGCGGAGCCCCGCCAGCCGCGGCAGCAGCCGCCCCCTGCGCTGCCAGCCACCTCCGAGCCTCACCAGAGCACTGCGAAAAACTCATCGGGGGAAGAGGGGGAGGCTTTTCCTCTCTCTCTCTCTCTCTCTTTTTTTTTTTTTTCTTTCCTTCTTTCTCCTTTTCCTACCGGCTCTGTTTCTGGCCCTTCGGTAAAAAATGTGATGTTCGGTAGTTGCAGTGTCTTTTTTGGTCCAATTCCCCCACCACCACCCCCTGGTGTGTGTGGCTAGGTTAAAAGCATGTGGTTCTCAAATGTCTGTCTGGGTTATGCCAGTAGGACCATGAGATGCCAGATCTTCTGTTCTGACTGCTATTTTTGCTGAGGATTTGGGATTTTTTCTCTGTTGTTTTTTTTAGCAATCAGCCTTAGAAATTTCACCCTGGAAACGGCAGCATCAGATGCCTCCAACTCTTGCCTTAGCTTCAGCACAGGGGTGGATTTCAGTACAGCAGCACACATCACCAAAGAGACACACGAGTTCGCCCTCCAGACATCACTCAGTCAACTCGCCTTTCCCTGGCTCCCTCCCCCTTCTCGATTCTTTTTCTTGGGGTGGCAGCACCACACTAACCCCAAGCCAAAGCAATCATTTGCTGGCACCTTTCACCAACCACCCCTAAACAAAACAAGCTGATTAACACAGCCCCCGAATTCAATTAGACATTCAATATGCTAATACGAGGTCTGAAACCCACCCCAGCAGAACAATAAAAATGGTATCAACCCACGTTTTCTTTGTGCGAGCAAGGAGAAGGAGAGGGAGAGACAAAAATCCATCTCTCCTTTTTCCTGAACTGCTGCAGGGGGAAATAATTTCTACAGGAAAAAGTGGTTGGTTTCAACTAAAGCAAGCATATTATCTTTACATATGTTATGTTTAGAAAATAACTGGGTTTCTTTCTTCTTTTTCCTCTTCCTTCCGTGTCCAAGAAGCAACTGCAGTGACTGCTGCCAGCAGCAGCGTATGTGCTGTCAATTCCTGTCCATTTCACCTCAGGTCACTAAATGGCTTGAAAAAAGAAAAAATGAAGGTGGAAGAAACAAGGTGAGGGAATAATAATTTCCAGTCCCTGTGACAACCCTTGTTTCACCTCTTCTGTCTTGACAACACACCTCTACAAGAGATTCTATATGCCAGGGCCCTCATGCAAAGGCAATTTGTTATCCCAAGCCTGCTCTCAGAGTGCAGTTCACCCCAGGCCACTTCAGCATTTTGTGCCACTAGTTTTTAGGACACCAGATGTAACCCCCCTACACTATTGTCTTCGAAACAGAATGCTGTAATAAAGGAAACAAACAGCGACTAAGGGAAACAATTGCGAGAAAATCACCAATTCTTCAAGCCGCTAAAGCTGTCTTTTTATTAGCTTTCCTTCACAAATTGTGTTTTTCAGAGAGCCACAGGCTAAATCAACATCCACTTTGAAAAATATAGTTACATATTCTAAATTCAGAAGCATTATCTTCTGGATAACTTAAAGAATTTAGTTTATTAACTTTCCTGTCTCTTCTCTTATTGTGACACACAGTTAAGGCCAAATGAAATGCATTTATCTGTCCTGATTAAATAGTAAGGATTGATATCTTAAGAGAAATTGACATATTTTAAAACAAAAGGATGGGTATTAGTCATCCTGAGAATAAGATTTAATAAATTGAATTCACTCTGCTGAAAAGCACTGGATACAGAATACATCCAGTTAGCACTCTATCCTTGCAGATGGTGTCCAATGCACAAGAGTTCGACAAGTTCTAATTACAAAAGGTAGACAATCACAGACACCAGTTTTGTTTAAAACAAAACATCTGTTACAATAATAATTAAATTAATATAAATCATGGGCAGTCCAGCAGGTTTAGAGGGGCTGATTCTGTCACTTGCACAAATACAAAATTCCAGTCGTATAGCAGCTAAGCTATAAATACACTACGTATTTTGAAAAACTTATTCAATATTACTAAAAACGTTAGTAGAATTTCCAAAAGCCATCTGAAATGAAGAAATTATTTTAATGGAATTCAATAATAAGACAACTGTTGACATGGCAGGCGCAGAGTCAGTCTAATATGGACACTTTTTACATTTTATATTTCTACTGGTGCACTTCAATTTCTTGCTTAACAGCATTATGTATGAATATGTAGCAGATGAAAATTCAGTGATTAAATATGTTCTTTATCTTTTTTCTGACTAATTCCATTAAAAAAATTGCAACAAATAAAACCCAAAACCCAGCAAAAAATCTCATTAATAAATAAATTTTTAGCCTGTTGAAATTATGGCTGACAGAAACTGCACTGAATGTTAAACTAAGCGCATGATGGAGACGACGTAATGAGCAGAACCAGAAGAAAAGTGTAACTGCAATTTGTTGCATGATGTTTATGTCAGCAGAACAGTAAATGCATGATTGCTAATTCGATGAGATGCTGGTAATTTTGGCTTGTTAACTAAAGTATCTGGTTTTAGGCATAGAGTAAATAAGGAATGGCAATATGGAGTTAAAACTGATACATTATATTTAGTAAATCTCAATGTTACATTTTTTATGAAGTCCTCCATCTAAGATCTGTCCTCTTATAATGTAACTCTGCTGGGCCAATCTAAATATGAGATAGATTTAGAAGTTTCATTCCTTGTGTGATTTTTTTTGACTATGTGTTTAACGTTTAGGTTGAACATATGAATATGCAAAAGGACACCTATTATTCCTGTGGATTTTTCTTGTTATTCAGGAAGATATAAAGGATTGGCAGGTACTATTAACATATGTCCTATTTATATCAAAGGAAATTATTGAATTGAAAATATGTATCAAGTATAGATGTGGGTTCATGACCATTATTGGCAATTTTTTTGCTGTTCAACTGAGCTGCGGATGATTTAATCAACCTGGCAGAACTCCCATGATAGAAGAAAAGGAATTCCCAAGAAGCATAGGTTTACCATTGCAGATCTTGTGTCATCCTGCAGCTGAGGGGAAGAAGCAGGGAAATTACGGAAGTAGGAGAAAAAGTCTAAGCAGGCTCTAATTTGGGCCCATGGATCTATGGCTAATACAGCATATAAACCAAAAAACCCCTCAGCTCCAATATGTGTCCATCTCAGAGCAGTCTTACATCTAGACAAATGTTGGAGTATTTTTTCCATACCCTTTCAGAGTTTAATGTAACCTTCTTAGTTCTAAACAAGAATTGTAAATACACTATGCAACAAATTATAGCCAAATGATATAAATTATTTTAATCGTGGGATACAGAAGAAAATCTGTAGGGTTTACTCTTTGATAATGTTACATGCAACATTGTGTTATATATATAAATTATGCTCACTATTGAAAAGAATAATATGATTATCTCAGATATCGAAAAGGAAATATAGTTTAAAGGACAGGAGCATTTTTGTAGAATAAAAAATTCATTCACAGACACAATTACCAATCTGACAAAAACTGATGATCAGGCCACATTTCATATTCTGACAACTATATTTCCCTCATTATGCAGCATTTTTCTTGGTCTAATGACACGGTTTACCACTCATTATTGTTTTTTTTTAAAAAAACCGTAATAATATTCTTGTCTTACTAATTGCATTGTTTTATTTCTTTTACTATATTGATATATTAAAATTCAGTTATGACTTTGTTATCAAACTCACTCAATAAAGGACTTTGTCTTATATTGTACACTGTCTATGGTATTAGTTTATTTTAGATGTTTTTCAAATAAAAGATTACTTTTTTTTTTTTTTTTTTGTGGAGATTTTGGGACACAGAGAAAAAGGAAGCCAGCAACACTATTAATTACTTTTTTCCCATGCTGGCAACCAGTGATCAAAGTAGTTTCCTGGGTTTTTATCATCAGGAGCAAACAATTATCATCTTGCTATACACATATGGTGGTAAAATACTTAAGTAATTTCTTTGATGATTGGTGTTGGTACTAAAGTAGGATAAGAAAGCTTTTTGACCATTTGTTATATTACTTAAATAACAGCAGGAAGCTGTTATTTAATTATTTAGTTACAGCTGTGTAGAAAGCAAACTACATAGAAGTTACAAAATTGTAATATTATTTCTGCTGGGATTATTTTAATTCTGCTTGTGTATATATATTTTTTTAATTCTTTTATTTTTTTTCTGTTCAACTACATGCTTTTTTTTCCTTTAGCACAGACTTTGGTATTCTAACTCTGTTCTTGGTAAAGAATGACATGTAATGATGAGAAGCACATGGAAAATGCAGGTACCAGAATTGTTTAGGCTAGCAAAAGGTAAGAAAGAAGCTCATGGCCCTTATGAGTAGCAGATTATGTACGCCATTGTGCCTGGTCAGATGTGCTAGCTGGCACATTAGTGAAGATAAAGTCCTTCTAACACCTGTTTACTTCTTTACACCTGGATCTAAAATCCCAGGGAAGTCATAGGGAAGGCTCAACTGCAGAAGTCTCCTTTCAGCTGTGCATGCCCATATATCTAAGACATGACCTAACTCTTACTATGCATAATTTCTTCTGTGGTCAGTCTTATTCCTATCAGCAACATATGGCAACATCTGGTTTATCTACACAATTCTGCCTGAAGTAGAAAGAAAAAAAAAAAAGGAAAAAGAGAGGGGGAAAAGCACAAAAAGTGGATGCAAAACACATTTTCCCTAAAAATGTTGCATATTTTAGAAAAGTATTGTTTATTCTGAAATTGTTAAGATGATTAACATCAGGTCATTATGATTTAGGGCTTTCTTCTTCCTCACATAATTAGAAAGAACACTGTATGGAATAATGCAAATGAAAAGAAATAAAATGGAAAAAAAAGCAAAACTGCCTTCTGACTATATGTTTAAAATACTGCAAATGTCCCAAGAAGGATGTCTGAATTTGCAAGGAATAAGAAGAAAAAGCCGAGTGATGAATAACTTGCATCTGGATCTCCAACCAGAATATTTTATTTTCCTAAAGACTGAGGCCATTTTTCCAGTTCATGATTTGAACTACTTATTTGTTCCTAATGACATACTTGTGAATCTCTTTTTTGCCATAGAAAGTAGAAATCTTTGAAAATTTATTTTTCTTGCTGATCTTCATATATGTATTAAAAAAAATCACATATGAATAATTGTTTTAGAAAAAAATTGTGCATCTGGGCTGGAAACAAAGTTTTATTTTAATATAGTTTAAACCAGATAAGATATTAAACCCTAAAAAGTAGGATTTGTAACATAGCCATTGTAGTTATAAGCATACACTTTTAGATTAACTTTCTAGTAATGTACAACTCAAAGCAAGGTCCATTGGAAGGCTCAAAGATTGCTTTGGTTTTCTGTTTGACTACTATATACAAATGATTCATGAAAAGAGGAGATATGGAAGTAAGTATTAATGCCTGTGGTAATATTTTATTGCTCTTTATATCCCCATCCATGCAATTTAGGACATGGTCTAGCACACAGTATATATGAACTGTGCTGTAATCAACAGTTGCCCTGATAATAGCATACTGCAAGTGTATCAATGTGTAAAAACAGGATTAAACAAATACTGGAAGTTTCCTGCCTCCTACTGTATAGTTCCTCATTACTGGTCCTCTATACTACTACCATGAAGACTTACCATTATTAGATGTATGGGATTCATTCATGTTTTTGAACAGCATCAGACAAATGACAATCACTCAGCTCTATTTCTGTACCTTAACAAACCTAATAGGTGGACATTTGAACAAGAGCATTCTCCTCTGCCTTCTCAAAATTATAAAAATCTCCAAAGATGAATATTGGTGCATTAAAAAACTTGGAGGGAAACAAATTACTTTCTATAGCTTTATCTCTGACCCTGTAGATGTTCTCAGAGAAGTTAGCATAAAAGTACCAGCCATTACTCCTATATATACAGACTGACAAAGGATGTTGATATCTGTTGAAAATTTACAAGAATTATGTCTTTTTTCCTCATGGAACTCCAGAATGAAAGGAGGAGACAAGAAGCCATACTTCCCTTCCAGGTTATGTTGTCCCAAGTTTATTTTCTAGAAAATGCAGGAAGCAAAGTTCTTATTGTACACAACCAAACTTCTTGTGTCAAACTGGTAAATTTGACATACTATTTGTGAATCTGTGATTGAGAATGAGACCCACACTACTGCTGTATCTAGGGTCTGTACTTATCTGCAACTGTACTTAAGAGTGCTGAATTGGTTATAATCAGAAATTAAGCCTTGCTGCACCCTCTGAGAACTAGCTGGAAAGCAAAAGAGTTTATTTTCTACCAAATTTCTATACTCTTAATGCAACACACTCCTCACAAAATCAGTAAAATCTTTCATGTTGTTTTGTTTAGACTATCAATACATATGTAGATTTATGGTGAATGAAGGAAAAATTATCATGAAGTGTTTTCCAATTGATCAACCTACATAATCTTTCGCACTGTACTATTATTCACAGGGACTACCAGAAAAAATGAAGCTTGAGAATTCTATATTGCCAGGGGCTGGGCAAGATTAGGGACTCAGAAGTTTATCCTGGAAATTAGGCATGTCAAAGCCTGCATGAGGATTCTAGCTATTTTTAATATTTCTTCCAAATGACAAGCAATAAAGCATAGTACTGTTAGTTCAAATTCCAAGGTCAGCTATGACCAGCAGGGAGAGGAACAAAATTGAGGGGAAGAAAAGAGAAGAAAAGAGACTCGGCTTCCATCAGTGTTACTGTTACAACCTTTTAAGCCAACCATAACATAGGAAGAAAGTTAAGACACAGAAATGAGAATGGTAGAAGCAAATATGTTAAGTAGTCAGGCATTGAAATTACGCTCATTGCTCTGGTGATGCATAAAAGCCCTGAGCTCTCCTTGGGAGCTAGATATGTACACATTACCTTTCAAAATCTGGAGTTAGGATCACCTTGAAGATGGACAGTGGAGAGTCTCCCTTTTATCTGACAGCTCAGTGGTTCTGAGATAGAAGAGGTAAGTTCCATTTCCTGATCTGCATGATGTGCTGAACAGCTATAGATTTGCAGCAGATGACCTAACCCCAAACTACAGCACATTCTGGTGTAAGGGTATCCTCACCTCTTCTTGTAGAAACAAAATTATGCAGAACTATGGCGGTAAAGAAAAGCATGGATTTTGTAGTCACATTGCAGGAAAACAAGGATTGGCACTTGCATTCCAGTTCTGGCTTCATTCAGCGTTACTTACTCTGCAGAATGCGCAGTCAAACATCAGTATTACATGTTTTCTGAAGATCCTCAGGTTTCATACTTGTTCCTTCATATCTTAGCTGCATGACTAAGAACCCTCCTAGCTGTCAGCATCTCCTCCTCTGTATCTTGTGATACCACCTGCTGCTCTTACACAATCCTACTGTGTATCCTACACTGTTACCCGTGGGTTCTCTGAA
Organism: Serilophus lunatus; assembly: GCA_013399895.1. Lineage (NCBI taxonomy): Eukaryota > Metazoa > Chordata > Aves > Passeriformes > Eurylaimidae > Serilophus > Serilophus lunatus. Next base: position 588,131 of record VXBA01005349.1, read on the forward strand.
GAACATGCTGTGGAGCTGTGGCAATTGGAGTTAAATTGTCTCAGTGTACAATTTTAAAGAAAGAAGCAAAGAATTTTTCCTGACCCCTTCCACTTTGAAAACACACTTAACTCGAGCCAGATTGAGATAAAATAACAAACAAATCAAAAAATGGGACACAGTTACAAATGTTTGCAATACAAAAACGAAAAAAAAAAAAAAAACAAAACACAAAAAACCCCCCAAAAACCTGACATTTGTTCTACTGACACAGGGATTATGTCAGTAGTATTACTCCCCTCTTATCCAGTTGTTATTCTGCAAGATTTCCTAAACATTCAGTTTATAAAGAGTTCAATTTTCTCTATATGTTAGGGCTCAGGTTATGTCCTTTTCCTTGTGTAAGACACTTGCTTTTTATAACCAATCCTTTTTTAGTAAATCCTTCCCAGGAGCCTAAACAGATCTAATCTGTTTTTCTTCAAATGCATTGATTTCTTTCTTATTTGGGAGATAATCTGGCCACCCCTTTTAATTAAAATAAGTATTGTCTTTCTTCCTTAGAGGTGTCTCTTTGTTAGATCAGATGTTATCTTGTGTACTTGACTGGCCAATTAACAACTGCTTCAATAAAAGTAATCCTTATCGCCCTATTCACTCTTTGATGCGTCAGCCTGCATCCTGACTGAACCTGCACCAAATCTTTCATTGGTTATCAAGTTGCACATTAAAAACACATTTGATACAAATACCTCAGCAGGACAAAGGCATATAGCTTCCTATTGGCTCTTGACTGAGATCAGACACATAGTAGTTGGCAAGTTTGAGGTGACAAGGGGTTGTAGTGACTGATGCTTAACATCTTTAGTTGGGTATCTTTTCTTCAGTGAAAACCTTAACTACAGAATGAAAAACAGAGTACTCTTTCCCGTTCAGACAATCAATATTTAGTTATAATATGAAAGAATAGGACTAATGGTGAACAGAAGGAATTAGAGAAACTTCCTTACCCTAAAACACCCTATTAGCCTGAAGGTTTTATTCTTACAGCACGGACATTCATTCCTCCTGAAAATGTTCTGAGTCATGCAATGATAGGATCTTGGGTAAGTTTCTCCTGTCCTGAGTGAGTTTTCTAGCTATTGAACTACCAGACAAAAAATCCCTACAGAATAGGTCTTCATACATGTGCTGTCCATATTTTATGTATGCATCAGCCAAGTAAAGGCCACAGTCCAGGATGACAGAAAGATAACTTGCTAGTTAAGGTTATTGTTAGAGTTAATGCTAAGATTCTTCTGAGCATGTTAGAAAAAAGACTTGGTGGCCAAAACATCTTAACAAAAAATGCATAAGAACTTTTGGATTTAGGATTCTCTAGAATTGTACAGTGACTGGAAAGAAGGTCTGCCAAAATCAATTAAGGACAGAGTGGCAGGTATCTCCCTATCTCATATAATAACTGAAACTTAATTAAAATTTGGCAATGCAACAAATCTGAGCATGCAGTTGAGTTGCAATGACTTTGTATATGCCCAGTTAATAGAAAATGTAGCATGATAAAGCTAAACACAAAGCTTTCTCATAGTTTTTATGATCTGGTTAAACACAAAACTAAACAATCCAGATGTTGCTGAAGCTGATAGATGTAAGGTGTACATTGAAAATTCTATGATTCACAGAGCTAACTTTATGACACTCTAAAGTAATGCATCTTTCTTGTCTTAACAATTTTTACTTTTAATACGTGGGAAAATCACTGTGGTTATGGAGTCAAATGAAGTCAAATACAGATTCAGGAAATGGAGGTTCTCCTATTAAAAGAAAAAGAAGATGCACCTCTTTAATGTATATTTCAGACTCTTCTAAGCTGTTTTTAGCTCTGATGTTCTTGTCTTTCAATAAGGTTTATTATCTTAGGACTTACTAATGTTCCTGCTCAGCTTCCAAACTCAAAATCGTTTGAATGTAGTCTCTTCAGAGTCCAGCTATGTAAGCTACTGCTCATTCAAATCTTCTTTAGTGATTGCATTTACCAAGCAACTGCCCAGCAAGGTAAATTACAGCTAACTGACATGTTTTTAATACCACTTCACACCTATGTAAACAGTAGTGTTGGCTTCAAAATAGCCAAGTGATAATGACGATAATCTCTGGAGATGACACCTAAAGTTTTCCACTGTGGTTTTGGCTAGAAGTGCCTACTACAGTGGCTGGAAGGAGAACATGTGCATCACACTGCGCAAAACATGAAAGCAGATGCTCCCGTATTTCTTCTTGGAAATGCTGGGAAAAGAATGCCACTATGCACTGTGCCATGTCTGAACAGTGAACTTTACGCACCAGGGATTGTGCCGACTAAATAGTATAAGGGCACATGTTGCAGAGGAGGCTCTGTGGTCCCCAAGGCCTAGTGGATTCTCTGGATATGCTTCAAATTTGATCTGCACATGTACAATATGTCCGATGCATTCACAATGCAACAGATAATTTGTATTTGTAGCAATCATTATTTACATTTGTAGTAACTAGAGGTCCCAGAAAAAATTACTTCACTGAACAGTGACTATAAAGGATTTAAGTCCTCTTACTCCTCTTGTAAATCCACTTCGACTAGTCACATGCTAACTACATTGTGTGTTTGGACAAATGTGACTTCTGGAATTAAAAACAGAATAAATTGGTTAAGAGATCGGACAAGTGCTCTTATTCAGCAGTTTAAAAAAAGGGGATAGAGGAGGTGTTGGTGAGTATATGCCTTAACGAGATGCAAACAAAAAAAGTCTGTCTGAACAAATGAGTAAAGATTACTAGCCTACCCACTTTCTTCCACCTCCTGAGAAAACTTTTGTTTGTGTGTACTTTCTTTATGGGAAACCGCACAAGAAAAATACCCAATACCCTGCAGGTACAACATTTGCAACAATGGGTTTGTCTTCTGCCAACTGACAAAGCTGGTATGCTCTTCAGCCTTCAGGTATGATAGGAAAGAGCGGAAAAAAGCATCCCACAGTAATCAATGTTAACACACTAATGATCTACCCACGTTATACAGCTTTCAGCTGAAAGCCTTCAACTAGAGAGAGACAGTGTCATCCTGAATCTCAGCATGTGGCAAAGATCACCGCTAGGACTGAAGGCCAAAATAAAAATATGAAGGTAAAGTACTTGTAGGTTCAAAAGAAAATGCAATTGAATACTATGCTATAATTACTTCCTTCTATCTCTACATGGAGATCTCATACACTATTTTTGAGGCTAACAACACTATATCATTTAGCATATTGAAAGTGTATGTATCTAAAACATATACAGTAAAATTATTCAGTTAATGTTGCAATTTTTGCAAAGTGGAATAAACTCTCACTGCCATGAAAGGCATATCACGAGATGGCTGTCTGTCTGTCTGTGGTGTGTCACATAGATGTGGCATGCTTTAGTTGAAAACTCCAAATCTGAAACGCCTTTCCCTTCAGTCAGACATAGTGTTGCAAGCAGGAACTGCCACAGCATCTTATATTTTGAAGTAATTTGTATTCTGTTATGTTCTCACAGTACTTGATGTTTTAAAAGTGCAATAAATAAAGAATACAATTAATTTAGATTACACTACTTGATCTGAATTATATACAGACTACTTAGTGCATGAAGCTTATTAGCCAGAATATATCTCCTAAAAATTGCATAATGAGAGCAATTGCAATAATTGTCTGTGCATATACAGTATTCGGTAAATGTCATGAATCCACTTCATGTCAGTGCATGCCGTATATTGATTGGACTTGTCAACTTCAATGGAGTATCCTCAATATAACTCCCATCAGAACCTGGCACTATATTTTGATCTCTCAGACAGCTAAATGATATCTAAAATTACATATAAGCAAACATCTTTCTATTGACTATGCACTGGAGAAAACTTATGTGTATATTTTAATTCAAAGATGCTAGAGCATGTCAAGTGCATGATGTGTTCTTCAGTTATATTAGCTTTCAGCAGGGCTTTGGAAATAGCAAAGCAGAAAATATGACTACGCCACTCTAAAAAGTCTGTGGTATGCCCACATTTTTAATACAGTATGCAGTTCTGATCTCTTCCTAGCTCAAACAGATCTAGCAGAACTAGGGGAATCTCTCGAGGATGTGGGACAGCTTCTATAAGGTAAGTCACTCTAGTCTGGGAAAGAGGTGGTCAGGGGAGGTCTGATAATGTCTGTAAGAGTGTCATGGTGAAAATGAACCAGAAATTACTGTTATTCCTTGTAATATAAGATCTAAAGGCATTAAATGAAATTATTAGGCTGTATATTTAAAACAAACAATAGGAGGCTATTTTTTCTTTCTCACAGGGCATAGTTAAACCGTGGAAATCATCGTCACAGGAGGCTATAAATGACAGAAGATTAGGCATGCTGAAAGAGTGATTAGATAAATTCACAGACAAAATAATCTTTTAAGGCTACAGCACACTAAGATAAAAAATCTGACTGTACATCACAAACCTGTTGGAATTTAGGAGGCATACCGGGGGTTATCTACTAAATAAATATTTTGCTATAAAGCATTCCTCTAGGAATTTGTTAACAGCCTCTGTGGCAGGCAGGATGCTGGGGCTGGACTAATCTTTTGCCTGTTCAGCCCAGCTTATACTTTAATTATTCCTGGTTTAAAGGTTTTACTTTGAAATGAATCGCTTTTCAGTTTGTGTTTTTTTCACATTGCATATGTGTCGCTGAGGTGAGCATCTCCACTGCTGGCAGTGAAGTGCTCCAGCGAAGTGCACAGTGGGGTTTCCCAACCCGGGAAAGTATCGGGGAAACCGAGAGAGCCGCCAGGAGGCCGCGGCTCCTGCGGCAGCGACTGACGGGACCGGGGCAGGCCAGAAGGAACCGCAGCCAAACCCCCGCGCGTATGAAAGAATCCCTCAGGGAACACCCAGTCGGCGCATGGCGTGGCGGGGCAGTTAGCATAGAAAGGCATGAAGGAAGAGCACTGAAGCCCTGCAAGCACAGTCGGGAAACAATGGCATTCACTCCGCAGAAAGACACCGTTTCTCTAAGCTCTGCGCCCAGCACGACCGATGCAGCTGCCTGGAAAGGGTTATGGGTGTGCCCTGTGGAAGGGAGGAGTGAGCACACCTCTGGGAGGTGTGCTTATGTGAAGGAACTCATCTGCTTAGCGACAGAGCTCCAGGAGGAGGTGGGTAGGAGGAGCATCGGGTGCTGTGAGAGAGGAAGACTACTGGAATGCCATTCTACTTTCCCTGGGACAAACCCAACAGGTAGACAGGATGCATGATACGGAGCAGCCGACTCTACCCCTGACTGAACACAGTGGAAACACTTGAGTGAGCAATGCTGCTTAGAACACATGGCATAACTCCTCTGTGACTTTCCAGGTGCCCTGGTATAATAGGTATGAGGGCATGCAAGTGAAACCAAACAATAGCAAAGACGATAGTTCATCTAGCTTGGAGGTGTCACCAAGGTCCTGAAGGGAACAGAAATCCAGGAAGAGCAGGTGGTCCTCAAGAAGGAAGTCTTAAAGATGCAGAAGTGAGCCATCACCATGTGCCAAAAGACAAACTGGAAGGGAAGTAAACAAGTTTGTCTGAACAAAGAGCTTAGAATGGAACACAGGGTAAGAAAGAAGGTGTATTACTTTTAAAAGAAGGGGCAAAAAACTCAGGGGGTCTACAAGGATGTCGTGAGGTTACACAGGGAGAAAGTTAGAAGGGTCAAAGCCTAAGTAGGACTTAGTCTGACTTCTGCTGCAAAATACAATAAAAACAGTTTCTATAAATATATCAACAACAAAAGGAGGGCCAAGGAGAATCTCCATTCTTTCCTGGGGGAAAACAGAGTAACAAAGGAAAACTATCTCAGACAAAACCCGGACATGTATTAAAATGCCTTCTTTGTCTCAGTCTTTAATAGTATAACCAGTTTTTCTCTAGGTATCGTGACCCCTGATCTGCAAGATAGGGACAGGGAGCAGAATGAAGTCCCCATAGTGCAAACTGAAATGGTCATTGACCTGCTAGACCACTTAGACACTATGGGGCCAGACAGAATCCACTAAAAGGTACTGAGGGAGCAGGTGGAAGTGTTCACCAACCTACTTTCAATCATTTACCAGCAGTCCTAGCTAACCAGGGAGGTCCCAAATCACTGGAGGTTTGAGCAGGTTGGAAAATGGGACATTCAGTTGCAAGGAGGACCAGAGGGAGGGTCTGGAGAACTACAGGCCCATCAGCCTCACCTTAGTGCCAGAGGAGGTCATGGAGCAGATCACCCTGAGTGCCATCACACAGCACATGCAGGACAGACAAGGGATCAGGCCCAGCCAAAAGGGGGAAAGGCAAGTCACACTTAACCAACCTGATCTTGTTTTGTGGCAAGGTGGTCACAAAAGTGGATGAGGGAAAGACTTTGGATGTTGTCTTCCTGGATATTAGTAAAGCCTTTGACACTGTCTCCCACAGGATTCTCATGAAGAAACTGGCTGCTTCTGTCTTGGATGGGTCGTCTGCATAAAAACTATCTGGATGCCTGGGCCCACAGAGTGATGGTCAATGGAGTTAGATCCGGTTGGCAGTTGGTCACTAGTGGGGTTCCCCGGTGCTCTGTATTGGAGCTGGTCCAGTTTAACATTTTTATTGATTTGGACAAGGGGATTGAACTCAGTAAGTTCACAGACGACACCAAAGTGGGTGAGAGTATTCATCTGCTGGAGGATAGGAAGGCTGTAATGAGAGATGTTGACAAACTGGATCCATGGGCATGAAGTTCAATAAGTCAAAGATCAAAATCCTGCATTGGGTCACAATAACCCCATGCCGTACTACAGGCTTGGAAAAGAGTGGCTGGAAAACTGCTTAGCAGAAAGGGACATGGGTCAACTGAACGTGAGCCAGCAGTGTGTGTAGGTGGCACAGAAGACCACTGGCATCCTGGCTAATGTCAGAAACAGTGTGTCCAGCAAGACCAGGGAAGCAATTGCCTCCTTGTACTTGGCCACAACTTGTCTCCTTGGGGAGGCCACGCTTCAAATTCTCTGTTTAGTTTTGGGCCCCTCATGGCAAGGAAAACATTGAAGTGCTGGTGCATGACCAGAGGAGGGCAATGGAGCTGGTGAATGGTCTGGAGCACAAGTCCTATGAGGAATGGCTGATGGAGCTGGAGGTGTTTAGCCTGAAGACAAAGAGGTTCAGGGGTTACCTTATCACTCTGTACAAAAACCTGAAAGGAGGTTGCAGCAAGGCAGGGGTCAAGTCTTTTTTCCCAAGTAGCAAGTGACAGGACAAGAGAAAATGGCTTCAAGTTGCACCAGGGGAGGTTTAGATTTGACATTAGGAAAGTTTAGGCTTGTCAAACACTGGAACAGGCGGCCCAAGGAAGTCATGGACTCACCCTCCCTGAAGGTATGCAAAACACTTGTAGATGTGGCATTTAGGGACATGGCTTAGTGGTGGACTTGGCAGTGCTGTGTTAACAGTTGAACTCCATGATCTTAGAGGCCTTTTCCAATCTTACAAATTCTATGATTCCATCATTCCATATGCATATTAAACCCAAAATGTAGTGCTGAGACAGCAGTATCTCAGCTGAGCCTCAATACAATGTTAAGGTGCCATGACATCCTAAACTTACAAATTCAATTTCTTAATTAAATTTCACATAAGTTGACATTGAACAGAATTAAATCTTTATTGCTTTGTGATAATTTTTTGATCTCATATGAGAGGGAATTTCTTATGTCCTAAATTTTATAGTGTAGAATTGGGATTTTACAAGTGTATTCGCATCCTGGAATACATTACAGTATTCTATTGAGAATTCTATTGAGGATTTTATATATATATACACATATTAGACACTGATTATAGATGTTGCAGTAGTGGTTATTGTATCTCATCTGATTTTGATACAATTCATAAGGTCTACTTTTATATTTACACTTTTTATTCTGTGCATGATCTTAACTGTTAAGCAGCATAATATTTGCCACTCTTCTTCACAATATTGCCATTCTCTTTATAAAATTATACATCCTGACACTTAAAATGGTCAAGTTTTAATCTCAAGCCAGTGACATCTACTCTGTATTTAAAAATGTCACTGCTTTTAAGTCTAATACCTAGTAGTCCTGCAGGGCTAGAGGCAATAGGTTGTAAAGGGAAGAATCTCAGCTTTGCAATTGGACTCAAAGACCTTGCTTCTAAACCTGCAGCGCTGTCAGCTATCAAACTTTGAAGTCATGACATTTTAAAGAAAATGTACGGAGGAGTTATTTTATAGGAACAGAAAACCATTTTTAGCTTACTTCAGAAAATTTGTATTGCTTTTTCTTGCCCTGTGCTTTCAATGATTAAGATATCTAGTTTTACAGGTGGGTGCATATGAAAATAGCACTGGCAAAGGCTTTAAAGAGTAACTTGTTCTAAAGGTTATATGGTACAAACTCATGCAAATATGTTAGCACTTCTGGAAAAATGGAGGAATGAAACACTCAAGGTCAGAAATACAGAAACAATGACCTCAGCTGTAACGTTTCTTGTGTTTTAATGTCTAATATCTTTTTATCTTTCAGGCCATCTCATCTAAAAACTAATTAAAATGATTTCAGCATTCGTTGAATTGAACCATCCTTCATTTTCAATGATATGCTAATTAATACCAATATCTACTACAATGCAAACTGGAACTTCCAGCAGATTCCTATTAAAGAGTTATAAGAACACTAGAACCCGTACTTTAATTCTTGATGAGATGTTGAAAAAGTCTGCTTCAGAAAAATGTTAATTTGCTTGCTTTAAAACCGCAAATATTTGACAGCCCCATAGTTCTAAGTTTCACAAATTTCCAATTCAGAACTCAAAAAAAAAATCAAAATCAGAATAAAGAGATTTTAAACGGAATTAATTCCATTTCTACTGTACTTAGTTTCTTCAAAGTTTGCATGGTTTTCATCTTTGGTGGTTTTAAGTCTGGAATGACTTTCAGTGACAAAGTTATTTTTTAAAATTCAGGTGTTTAGTGTAGAAAATGAAATTCTGAAATACCATAAAATCCATTGCTTCTCTAAGGCCATGGTTCAGTATAATATTTAAATACAACTTCATTTACCAGCAATTTCAGCAGATTTACACATACACTCAAAGGCAGTCACATGCTCAGCACTCTTGTGAAATCACAGCCATTTCCATCTCACAATCACAAAATATCAATGAATTAAAATTCAAAACAGGCCTTTAAAGTAACGATCACTTGTAACACATTGCAGAGGGCAAAATACTATGCTGCTGTTATAGATAATCAGAGAAGAGATGCCTTTAATTTTAATCCTAATGATATTTAAAAAATGTAAATCCAAATAATTGATCTTTATAGTATCAGTATAATTTCTATTAATAATACAAATTATTATTAATTATTGAACTCAAAATACAGCAAATACTGCAAAAAGATTTATGGAATTTCAATAGCTTTTTGCAACAATTTGCAGAATTAGGAATCATTTCCAATTTGATTGCAAATGATTATCATAATCACGGAAACATGCTTCTCTATCAAAACACATTTTAAAGGCCCCTCCATAAGTGTAATGTAATTCCAGTCCCTTATCAGCCCCTTATCTCCAATTTCAAAAAAAGAAAAATAGCTGATAATACATCTAGTCATTCCCATGATCTAGAACTATTTGACTTGTATTTCTCAAATGCTACAGTTCCTGAGAGAAGTCACTTGAAGTCCAGAGTACCTGTACAAGGTCATGAGTATGACTTGTGCTGAATACCCAGGAAAAGACTCCCCTTTATTTATTTGTTGACAATATCAATAGGCAATTAAATATTTGCTAGCAGTTGCAAAAAATGTTTCTTTGTTAAGCAAAGTTCATGCTAACAGCGTGCCTCTAAGTTTTCAATCATTTCTGTTCAATGTCACCTGGAAAGGTACTGCCACTGGGAGAAATCCTGGTTCAAGTCCTGGCAGAAGTCAGCAGATTGCAAGAGAGATCACGCTACCGTACTTTGTACCTGGATGCTGTAGTTCTTCCATGAGTGAAATCATGTGAAACTCATGAAACATTTCACTGCCCACATGATACTCTTTGACTGGAGAGAGTTCCATGGAAGTACCTATTAGGAAAATGAACACTTACATCTGAGAGAAAATACTTTTGATGCAGCTGCCCTTGTGCTACCCATATTGTAAAAGTGAGAACTGTGGCATGAGAGGGAGGACTTATTGACAATGCATTGCTGGAGATGCAGTGATGGTAATCCAGCTCAAGAAGGACGCTGGCCTGGAGCAACCAGAAGGCAAAGAAACACTGCATTAATTGAGACGGGTGTCAGGAAAAAGGGAAGCTTATTGCATAATACCTCTGTGCATATTCTGTCCAAGAAATTCTTTTATGTCTGTACATAGCAGATGGCACTTTAATTAAAAGTTCTATAAACTTTTCTGAAACATTTTTGTGATTTCCATGTTCAGCATGTTTAGGCATCTCCCACAGAAAATTAACAGGTTTTCAAATATTTTACACTCGTTTAACAATGATGTATGTGAACTGCTGCTCCACGATGAAGGACAAATTCCAGCACTACCAATATGATGTTAATACATGTTTTGCTCAACCCTGTAGTAATTGTGGTGCATATGAAGAGTGACAGCAAAGGTGAGGAATGGGATAATAATATGAGGGGAAATTTTCTTGGACACGAGGAATAATTATTTAGGGTTTTTTTGAAGAATAAGGTTAATACCAGTTTTTGCTTGCAATTTCATTACAAGCTTATGTTGCAGAAAGGCATACTGATTTGTATACTACATTACAAAATATTAGAAAATATTTAAAAAGACCTGTGGATACCCCTGAATTTAATATTTTTAGTAGCAAATGCAACATCTCAGCATATTTGATTTTGCCCCTTATAAAAATTTCATAGCACCAAGTCCACTAGAAAAACCCAACAAAACAAAAAGCAAAAGAAGGGAAGTGTTCACACAGAGAAAAAAAAACAAAACAAAAAAAAAAACAAAACATGCAGCAAATAGTTTCTTCTCCAAAAGGTAAAAAAATTTCTAGAAGGAGTTATAAAGATATATGTATATATTTTCTTCCAGCAGAAAAACAAATATTAAGGAGGATTTTAAAAGGTTAATTAGAAAAAAATAACAAAATTATATGAATAGGATTTTATCTCAAATCGTGTAAAGCAGTTGTATTTGTATGTATTTTCCTCAAAACATTTAATTCATGATTTAAACATAAACTGATGTTTTTAATCAACTTTGTAAAACTTACTTTAGAGATAAATGTAAAGACTAAAAAAGCAGCTGCAACATTAGATTTCACTGATACTTAAAAGAATAGTCTGCCATTTAATCTTGTGTTTTACTTTTGAAATGAAATTGTTTACATAGTATTTTTGTCCTTTGAATTGATAAATGAAGTAATGATTTACAAGACACATTCACACAACCGAGAACCTGAGCATTCACACAGTTGTGTATGAAATGCTACATATGTAGATGGTCTTATCTTTACATACATAAGTCCATGAAGAATCTGGTTCTATTGCGACCATGTACATAAAAAAATGGTGATTTTGACAGCTGAAATGCCAATGACAATAGCAATCTGATTGTAGGCTGCTAATTCTGTGGAGAGCTTCATAGAATTTATGCAAGAATATATCTGAGTAGCCAGTGCTGACATCACACAAATCTGTTTCTTTATCTGTATCCATGTTTAGAGATTTCCTGTGAAATTGCTGCTAGAAACTACAAAGGTCACGCTAAAATTTTGTGAAGGTCTTTCTGGATATGTTGCCTCTGTGTCCATGAGGCAACATATCAGACATTGCCATAAATGCATGTATTGTAAGTACTGCTTTCTGTGACAAGTCATCATATTAATGAAAGGAAGAGGCCTCCGGCTATCTTGTGACTCCTACATTTTTCCTTTTACCAGCTTTGGCTCCTTTCACAAACACACATCATGCTTTATATGCCAGAGGACTAGAATAATTATTTAACTGCTCATTTTTTTTCTTTTTAGTAAATGAAAGGAGGTTGTTTCATAAAAGAAAATACAGTATATAAAATTACCAAAGCTTTCTTTCGGTAAAGCATATTCTGCACTACCTCCCAAGGGAATTATGTGAAAAGCTCATGCAAACAGAATGTGTTTATCCTTATGACTACAGCTATGAAGTTATAGCCACATACAATATTTCATTCTGTATTCACTATCAACCACAATTTCTCTTCTTTCCAGCTAATCTTTCATCTCTGCAGTTCCTCTTTGGAATCTCATTACATTAATAGGTCACAAAAACAGTGTGAGATCATGTTTCTCAACCACCTTTACCAGTTTATGAGTCAACTCTGCAACATATGAAAGTCAGATCATTTTTGCACTCAATTCCTCTAACATATTGTAAATATTTAACACTAAGATGCTATGATACCAAAGTAGAGCTAGCTAAATGCCTGGCATTTGGTTATATAGTTTTGAAAAAGTTTGTGATCAGATGTTTATACTTAACATCTTCTACTCCATTTAGTGCCCTAAGAAATGTGAGAGATGAAATATTCGCCTTCCTTTGCAAGTTGAATGAAAAAAAGAACTATATCTGTGCCTAGAGAATATTTTGATAATTTAATCCTCTACTGAAACCAAGTATGAGAGCAATATCCCATTTAACACACAATGTTCGATGAAAAAGCAAAGCAATTGGAGAGAGCACAGAAGTGAGTAACGAAGAACAAAGATCCAGAAAACACAACCTATGACAAAAGCTGTAAGAACTGACATATTTCATTAAGAAAAAAGAAAACCTGAGAGGAAACATGATAAGAAATTGGCAGGAAGAGAACGTATCGTATTGTCCTTTTCCACCAGAGACAGGAAAAATATAAGTGCTGAGCTTAGTTATATTGAAGCAGGAGCTACTAGGGAAAACTTTCCAACTGTAGAGACAGTGAAGCCTTGATCATACTGCCTCGGATAGATGTGGAATCTTCATCATCTTAAGTTTTCAAGAGCAGCTTACGGAACAGTCTGCTGGGAATGGATGAGAGGAAAGGGGCAAGGCTAAGTGATCTCCTGAGTAACCTCCTTCACTAGGTGCTATGAGCCAGTGATTTCTTCTAAAGGGTGCTGCATTTGCTGAACACTCCTGAAAGTGGTGTAGTGCCTTCCACTACCAATAACTGTAATAGGACTGTGCTGCATATGGTACATTTGAGCAAAAAATTGGGAACTGGACAAGGTAAAATCTTGGCAATTTATCCATGTGGCTTAGAAAGCTGCATGACTTTTTTTTTAATTATTTTTTAATTTTGGTATGCTTGTTTCAGGATTTGTACAGATGTGACCTATTAGATTCCAGAACTGAGCAGAACTGTTTCACAAATGCAAATGTAAGATCCAAAGCCAGCTGAAGTAAGCAGAAGGGTTTCAGCTGGCTTTGATGGCTTTGGTGCAGGTCCGCAATGTGTGTGTGTGTTCAAGGTCGTACGTGCGCTTTTTGTGTGTGCTGAAAGAAAGAAGACATTTGTACAGCCACTTACCCTGACTTTGAAGTGTTGGCTTTGTGTAATTGACTCAGGGGTGTATTTAAGCTGCCTAATTTAGGAACTGACATTACTGTGGCATTTAGGCTCAGGACAGAAAAAGTGAAACTGCCTAATCTCTGGGGTAGACAGGCTCCCTATATGCCAGTGAAGAGACTTAATCTCTAAGTTTCTATGAAACATTTATTACAATCTGAAAACACACTTTACAATCAAACTGAACATGTTTTTAAGCATTTGGCTTAACTCAAGTGTCTGAAAACTGCTTCAACAGGAACATATTATAGAACATAAAACAGAGTATCATGATTCACAAAAAAAGGGTAGTTTAAACATTTAAAAGGTCGTATTTCATTTTTAGATGATGCAGAAACTATTTTATATGTTCATAACAGTCAATTGAAAGCAGTTGAATTTTCTTAGTAATTTGCGAAGCTAATTAGCTGACACACTGAGAAATCCAAATGATAAAGCATACCACAGTCAAATCAATGATAATAAGAAATAGATTTGATGATTTTTTTCAGTGTTTTATTATTCTATACAGGGACACGATAATATTGCAAAAAATTGATTTCCTGTGGAAAAGTTCCCTTGTTAAGCATTGTATTCATCATATGGAAAAACGAGATTTGTAAAAGGGAATAATAAATAGTTCAAGCAATATCAACAAAGTTTTTTTCCCTCACAGATTTAAATGCAGTGTGTTAAACTGAATCATGAAGTGGGTCAGTGAGCCAAACCTCTAATTTTCTTACACAGTGACCTCCTGTGGAAGACAATGCTCTCTGTGCAGCTATTTAGAGTTGAAAAGCCATATCACCTCCCAGGAGGTAGATAAGGCCCTATATTGTACATTTTATAATTCTGAAAGAAGTTATTGTTTTTGTTTTGGGGTTTGTTTTTTTTTTAGTCATTTAGCTGTGCACACAATTCCTGTTGAGTTAAATAGAAAATTTGTGGACCAAAAAAAGTACATGCTAATACTGTACTATATTATGTATAAAGAACTAAAAAAACAAAGCCAAAGTGTCTGGCAATTAGAAATTATGCTTTTTATAAAAGGTGCATTTTCTTATCAAGTGTCAGGGCCCTGATTTCACCAACAGGCTTTGATTATTCTGACGAGTCTATAAGTGTCCTTTCCCATAAACCTCCTCTGTGACCTCTTTTCCCACCCTTTCCCAGAGTCTTGGCTTCCTTGTGCCTAGGGTCATTTCTGATCTACCAGAATTGCATGCATTTTTATCTGACTGCTGGGAATACACCTATACCATGAGAAAAAAAGGTGTGAAAAGCTGGGACCTCCATGTACATGTTTCACCCATTGCCTTAGGGATTGCATTTGAGGCCAGGTGAAGTTATGCTACAATTGGCCTTGCACTATGCCAGTCCCAACCTTGCCTTGCTGACTTGACTTCCCAGTCTGATTTCAGAGCTGTCACATCACTACTGGCTGTTTGGTCATCAGAGGGCTATGACTGAACCTGCAGCTTTCAACCGGGGTTTTGCTGTCAGTCTCATTTTCCCATGTGGAGCTACCCACTCTTGTTGTTCTCTGATGTCAAGGTGCTGTACCATAATCCAAGTACATGTGGACAGGAGACATTTACAATGATGCAGGCCTGAATGAAAGTTCTTTCTTACTTCTGTCTCAATCCACTGAGGGCAATCAAAAGTTTCAGCACCTTTCTGAAGAGGCTGTGGGAAAAATTTGGGAAAAATTGTATTTCCTAGTAGAATGAGCAAATGTACTGCAAATTAGTACAATACATCGAATAGTGAAGGACCTTGAGATGTCTTTTGTAATGGTATTGCAAGAATGTCTTGCAAATGTACATTAACTAATTATATTAACCATAGCTTTTTCTTTTCCTATCTCGCAAGAAACATTTAAGTTCTATTCAGTTCTTTCACACTTTCTTTTTAAACTTGGCCTAGCAGCAGGACAGGGTGCTGTCACTCTAGGCTGACAAAACATCCTTACAGATTTGCATATTAGCAGCATAATGATCATTTCCCAATGCATCTTATTCTGTAAGCTGATCCCAGAGTAATTTTAAAAACTGCAGTTGTTCTAAGATTTCTTTTTTCTTCATTTAAGAAGAATCTTCCCTATCACTCATATTTTACACTTCTACCCTGAATTATGGTTTAAAGCAGGTCCATAAACACAGCTGTCTATTATGATCCTAAGTCCAATCAATCCCACTGATAGCTTCAGTGCTAGTAGAAAAGAACTGTTTTCTTAATGGAGATGAGATGACGATCAGATGGTGGGCTGCAGTGTAGATGCTAGGCATCTCTGGGTTAGCTCTCTGAGAGTGTTCGGAGAGTTCTTAGCACTCCCAGCTCTCTGTGGCACATCTAAAGATTTTTGCCTGGAGTGGGTCCTGGATGATCCACGACTACTGTGTAGGCACTGTGTATTTATGTTGTGGTCCTGGCACATGTGCTGCTCTGCTCATCGAAGGAGGAAAAACAGTCAAAGAAAATAATGAAATTTGACGTGTGTTAGAGATCCTGTTGTGCCATTGAATATTTGCACTGGCATTGCCACAAGGAAAAAAAAAGTTTTAAAACATCTATGTGTATTATGAAATGAAAGACATTTCTCAGATTTGTGCTCTGTGAAGGGACAGAGCTCCCGCATCCCATCTGCCAGGATGGCAAGTCTTGCTGCACCAGGCTGCAGATAAAGTCCCAGGCATATTTCATGCTGAAATGAGCCGCAGACAAAACATCAGAATTATGGAATGAATAAGTCAAGTAGATTATGATTGTCTGTAGAAACACAGGTATACACTATTCTCACAATGTGAAACAATCTTGGAATTTGGCCTGCTTTCAGGGCTATGTCAAAATTGCTGACACAGAAGATACCCAGAATGTAAATATGATACAAATGTTCCCAGAATTCAAAATGTTCCCTCATTCTGTTCTCTTGGAAATCAGTTTGGCTATTATTTAATTTGATCCCTCTACCCCTATGAAATTGACTTTCCTTTATTCAACTGATTCAACTGCAACAACAGTAAAAAGGGTTGTGGCTGAAACTTTCTTCTTTGAGAAGGATGAGGTGGTATAAAGCTCCAGGCACTCAGAAGGAAAAGTGAGGATAGAATTAAAGCTTCAAAAGCAAAAGCTCTTGAAGGCCATCATATAGTTGATCATGCAAAAGGCCATCATACAAATCTGAAGTATAATAGATGGATGCTCACTGATCTCCTCGATGAAAGCAACAAGTAAAAATGTAGATGTCATCTACAGCTGTAAAGTATTGAATTACAGCTTCATTAAGATGTCTGATTCTCCATGTCTATTCCCAATTAGATACCCAACACTAAAGAGGAAAACATTTCTTTAATATTTCCTACTGTCTGATGTAGTTCTCTCCGTCCATTGCACTGCTTATTGTGAATCACATTCTGAGGACGCTAGTTCTCCCTCTTCTCTGTAGATCAATGATACACACGTTTCCTTTATTAATCTGGGGCAAATATGCTCTAAATTGTCACAACTGCTTGTGCTGATCCAAGCATTAAAATTCACTATGAGCATAGAATAAAGTCTGTGTGATGCAACAGATTCATAGGTCCAGTATTTTAGTCAGTTTGCAATGTATAACTATATTTAAAATAAAAAAATTAAAAAATATTAAAAATTAATTAAAAATATAAAAATATTTACCCAGGAGTAAACCAAGCAGAGGTACTTATTAAGACTAAGCAGTAGGAAAAGCTTGATTGCTTGTTTGGAACACCCTTCCCTTCCCTTCCCTTCCCTTCCCTTCCCTTACTTCTTCTGCAAGTTTACTGCAACATTTGATATTAAAAAGCATGAAATTTTTCTTTCTACTCTGAAAACATATCTGGGAATTACTTTTATTATACTTGAATGCTTCTAATAGATTTAACACCCTGCAGACAAGTTTTAATCATCAATGTGGCATCAGACTTGAGGCATCCCCAGGGCTCAATAATCAGCCCTTTGTTATCTATGATCAATGTGTTACCACTGGATATTTATCAGTCATACTAATTACAGCATGGGAAAACGCTTTCAGTTTTGGGCATACACTTACATGGATTGATTGATTCTACTGCTGCTGTTGTAAAAACTTGAAGGTAACCTGGGAGTGCTTTCCCGTATCTATGACAAATCACTTCGATTCTCTTAGTAACAAAGTAACACAGTCACTGACGTTCCTCTTTTTCTTACTAGAATTTGATACTTTTTCTGTTCAAAATAGGAGGTGATCATGTCCTCATCACCTTTCATGTTTTTCCTGTTTCTTGTCCTCAAGCTGATAGTTAAACCAAACAGGTCTTCAAAAACAAGGTCAGGTCTCCTCACACAATTGGATTAGACCCATTCTTAATGTCAGAAATCAAGTGATCAGCAGGACCAGAGCAGTGATTTTGCCCTGTATTCAGCACTGGTGAGGCCATACCTCAAGTACTGTGTTCATTTTTGGGCTCCTCACTACAAGAAATACTTTGAAGTGCTGGACTGTGACCAGAGAAGGGCAAAAAGCTGGTGAAGGGTCTGGAGCACAAGTTTTATGAGGACAGATGGAGGGAGCTGGGATTGTTTAGCCTAGAAAAAAGAGGCTCAGGGCACCTTATTGTCCTCTACAAGTACCTAGAATGAGGTTGTAGTGACATGGGAGTAAGTTTCTTTTCCCAAATAACAAGCAAGAGGACAAGAGGAAATTACCTCAATTGCATTAGGAGAGATTTAGGTTGGATATTAGGAACAATTTCTTCACAGAAGGGATTGTCAGTCATTGGGACAGGCTGCCAAGGGAAGTGGTTGAGTCCCCATTCCTTGAGGTATTTAAGAGATGTGTGGTTGTGGCATTTAGGGATATGGTTTCATGATGGACTTGGCTGTGTTATGTTAACAATTGGACCCAATGATCTTAGAGATCTTTTACAACCCAAATGATTCATGATTCTGTGTGCCCTGTTAATAACTTTGTTTCATCAAAGCTGATTCTTTCTCATGTTAATCACTGTAAAAATTGATATAGGACCCTAAAATTAACTTTAACATTAATTTATCTTGTAATTAGATTTATTTATTTGTTAGATTTGGACTTTTTTGCCAGTTCTCTTGAACTGATAGCTGTTCTGTGTGCCTTCTGAAGGGCACTTGATCTTCTAGACTAGTTTGTTTTCAGACCACAATACAATACCAAACTTTCATCATTACAGTCATCAGCAGTTCCTTGAAAACCCAAGCAAAAACTTTATAGTTAGTCTTCTACCTCTAACAGCTGTTTTTGACTTAAGTAGACACTCAAATCTACTCAAATTCTCTGTAAGAAATGTTTTGAAGTGTTGTGTTATTTCTTGGTTCTATTTAATTCTATCCAAATGAGATTGTCTTACCTCCTGTATCTTGATCAGTTCCACAACAAAATTTCTCTGCAGGTGTCACACAGGTTTCTCTTCTGAAAGCCCTGATTTTTTAATCTATACCTCCTTCTCTTCAATAATCTGATCTGTCAATGTGGGCTGAAATTTCATTTATATGCTGATGACAAACAGATTGATGTTACAAAATTAGCCCTTAATATTCCTTCTGCCACATCTGTGCTGCCTGCTTGCCAAACAGATATTTTGGACACTTAAAAATTTTGTACAATTTAATGTCTCAAAAATATGCATTGCTTCAGGGAGAATAGTCACCATTTGAAACTATAATTCTTTTGTAAATCTATCCTTGTGGGCTCACTGTAAAGAATTCTGCAACAGTAAGGACCGAGAATCCAGATCTCATAGCGCTAAAATCATAGGTGCACTTTTACGCATCCAAAAGTGGTGGCAAGCATAAAGCAGTAGAGTTCCAAAACAGTATGGTACACACCCAGTAACCTGGAGAAACTGAATGCAAATTCAACAACTATTTTGGTGCACTTTTCAGAGTATCTTTTAATTTTTTTGCAATTATAGATAAAGACTTTTGAAGCATATTATTTAGAATTTTTTGGAGACTTTCAGTTTTCTTAAAATGATCTTTACAATGCAACTGATGGCATCCAGGACAAATTCAGATACAATCCCAATGGACACACAATGAAGACTGTCTCTCCAACAGGCAGCTTTCTGGTAGAGCTCTTCAAAGACCCTGCGTTAAAATCTTTTCTGGTTTTGTGTCTTAGCTGAATATGAAACAAAAGGCAGAACTTCTGTGTGTGGAATTCGGCTTCTTGAATGAACAGTCACTTAGTTTTGACAAAAAGTAGGGTGAAACTCAGTTCAAATTTTAAAAACTGAACCAGACAAAATCTGAGGAATTTTAGTCTAAAATTTGAAAATCTATGTTTCTGTCAATAGGGTCAGGAATTCAAAGTAGACTGATAGTTTGCATAAAATTTACACGGTCTTCATTTCTAGCCTTCTCTTTCTTAATATGTGAAACTAATTTCTAAAAAACCTAACAAAAAGAAGAAACTCAAAAAAGTAATCTCTTATGTCTACATGAAAGGAGGTCTTCTGATTATAGGCTCTCATCTTACATGTCAGGACAAGAACAGTGTTCAGATGATCTGCTATAAATAAATGCAACATGTATTTTTCATGTAACAGGTTTTTATCATTCTCACATAAGGTTTACTGAATACATAATAAGTTTCTCCTTGAGTTTTTCTATACAAGACTTTTTTAGGTATATTAGGTGATTTTCTCTTTGTTATCATGACATTATTTTCCTTTCTTAGTCTGGAGCACAGGTATTTAAAACTTAAAATTCCTGAGTATCAACCAAAATTTGGCAAAATTTCTCTAGTTATGATGTTATTGATTTCATTTAAGCTCTACAAATTTGTATAGAGAAAGAAATTTATCCAAGCTTCCAAAATAAAAATTTCTAGGGACATGTATTAGGAGCAAATATTACTACTGTGAGTAGTTGCTGCTCATCTAATTAATTTTCCTTGTTTTCTTAACACTTCTCTTTGTAACTGAGAGTAGGGGAAAAAAAGGCTGGAAAACACAGGAAAAAAATCCTTAAAATAACTATACAACCTGCAATAAGTAACGTGAGTAATATGGTTATTGACTGCAGCTAGACTTTCCAGAAAAGAGAAGTGGAACCAAGAAAGCTGGGAACTAACTAATTCTATCTGTTTACAGATGTGGTGCAAAAAGGGAGAGTCATCTCCACTTTAAGGATAAACTGTGAGCATTTTGGAGATGCATTTGCTGTAAAGAAATGTCAGTGGCTACTGAGTACATGAAAAATACTGCTCTTATGTCAACCTAGTCCACACACTTTTCATGGAAACTCTAAAACCATTCAAGTTATGCATGGATATGATTAGAATTCATTCATTACAAGAGCCTGTACCGTATTAGGCATTACAACAAATATTTTTGCACTAATTTTTGCCTTTCATAGTCTTAAGTTAGCCACAAGCACTTCAGAGCTGCATGGAATTTAGGCCTGAAAGGAGGACAGACAGCTGAGAAGGAGACTTTACGCATACTCTAAGATGAATATATTTCACTACATTTAGATGACTTTTTCAGAAAAAAAATCAGAACTTTTAGTGTTTATGTTAGTGTATATTTTTAAGGGTAATTAACAATGTATATCCATGTAAGTAAGCTTTAACAGAAAATGAACGATAGGTTTTTTCAAGTACTTCTTGTCAAGAGAAGACATAGAAATCCATTTTTAGGCAGGGTTAAATTGAACACCAGGATGCCCGCATATCTCCTCAATTGTGATTCTATTTGCTTAGCCGTTAAATCTAATGGGTTTGAATGTTATTCAAAACACATTGAGACAGTTTCACTGGCGTGCTTTGCTTTGCTTGTTTGTACCTCTTCAGCTATGCACAGCAGGCATGAGCGGAGTTTATTCAGCTGATTAAGGTGATTGACATCACTAGAGCACTGTGAGACAGAATGTACCAGTAAATGTGGCCCTTTAAAAAATCAATGTCAAGTGTTCAACTCCCTTTTAACTCTTTAGCAGGCTTAAGAAGAATACATTGTTGCTTATTTTAAATATAAAGAAGCTCACATATCTGTGTTTTTCAGTGACTATGATAATATATTTGTAGTTCAGCGAAATTTTGGGCAATTTGACATATTTATGGGGAAAATTTTGTGTCTATATATCAAATTCAAATACATCAATTCAGCAAAGTGTGCATACACATTTTACTCTTGTTCCCTCACATTTCTGAGCATTCAGAAGGTTTAGTACAAAATTAGACAAATGCTAAGCACAGCATTTTGTCTTTGCATGGGATATTGCTCCACTCTCTGCTTTGCAAATGTCCAGAAAATTCTGGGTCAATGGTTTAAAAAAAAAATATGCATAATTTGGCTGAGCACCCAGTAGACTTTATCTGGATAGCAGATAAACTGTTTCCTATGACTTTATATTTGTTTTATGCATAAACATTGGTACACTCTGTATTAATCCTTCAAGCTCAGAATAGCTTGTGGGTGGACAGCAAAAACCATTCACATATATCTTGCATTGTAAAGCCTTCAAAGGAAACGTGCAAAATACATTGTTGCTGATGTACAAGATCAAAGGAAGAACTTGGGAAACAGCTGATTCTGCAAATGCTGATCGGCTCCTGTCTCTGGCTTTCCCAGCCTATCATAGCAGATCATCAGATGGTTCTGCCAATGATAACTACAGCTGGGGTTTTTTGTGGACCATACATAGAAAAACTTAATAACCTCCAAGTAGTCCAAGGTCTATACATATTTGCTGTGTGATACAAAATAAAGACAGTGACCCTTTCAAAAGGATACTAAAGGATATAGGGCAAAACACGATTTTTCCCAACAGTACTTTGACATTCACAGTAATTAAACAAAAAGTTTTTAACATGACTGTAAAAAATTCAAGAGCTAATATCAGAAACTGAACACATTATATGAGTTTATATTTATGTAGTTGGTTCAGATTAGGGTTTTTTAAAATTAAAGTAATTAAAATAAAACTGAAATTCTAGTCATGTATCTTTAATCTACTAAAGAATTATAAAATGGTTTCAACAGTTTTAGAAGCTCTTGCCTTCAGAAAGATTAGGATTTGGATCTACAGTATACAGCAAGTTAAAGTTACTGGAGCTCTTCACAAATTGGAATTCTAATTTGGAAGAATGAATGTCTCCTAAAAATATGAAGCACACCAATAATTTTAAATTACTTTCTCACTTGCAAGCCCAGAACCCCAACCATTTAAAAGAAAGACACTTACAACAAAATGTGAACTGCTGCAATAATTTCAAATCAGAAACTATGGTGTAGAGCCATTCTGAGGCATAGAAGTGCTATGCTTTCTTTCGTGTAAAACTTTCAATCCCCCCAAAAAAGCAAATCAAAGAGTTTCTTCTCTGCAAAACGAGACACATTGAACTGATTTGAGATAAGCAACATAGATAACACAAAAGAGTGCATAAACATTTCAGATGCAACTACACAAAAGCCATCTGGGTATCTGTGAATACAGCTGATAGCTCAGTTTTTCCTGATTTGTAAGTTTGATCACTGATCATCTTTTGGATTACATATAAAATCAGTTCAGGAGATCAGCCTAGACAGTGGTTTTTTTTTTTCCCCCTCTAAGAAATTGTGTCTGTGTTTAATTTTACCTGTACATTTTTACTTATGTATAAAGAAAAGCATTTCTTACTTCATTGTTGTGAGAAACACAGAGTATATAGGTCCTGTTCCTCATTGATAATACAATGCACAAGAAACAAGTCCACATATGTTTGAGTGACACTAAATCAGTGATGTGATCACAGGCCAAAAAAAACCTCTTGTGGAGACAAAAAGATAAATTACTCCCAATACCATAGTCCAAGACCTGATTTATCTTCAGTGGCAAAGTGACAAGTCCGTCTCTGATCCTGCCCTATGTCTGTTGCAATTATTTCTGGGTCAGTTTTGTTTGGAAAATATCATCTTTCAGTCAGTAATACTGTATTTCCTGTCTTATAAGTTCTTATATTTAAACTATGTAATTCCTCTTTAATTAATCTTTTAACTTTCCACTAGATGTTTCCTGTCTCTATAGGACTGTCACTATTTCGCTAGTTTTGGAAAGCATACATATTTGACTTCATAGTTTCTAATCTTGATGCCTTAAGGGGCATATTTAATATTTTGGGGAAATCACTTTACCTAGGTAGCTGGATAACTTGGAATATTAAAGGCCAGAAAAGCCTGCGTTCCAGCGTGTTTGGTATAGATAAGTGGGGTAGTAAGTCAAACACAGTTAGGCTTCCCAGGCTTACAAGGGGCTGAACTGTGGTGAAGATAGGTAACAAGGGATGATTCTGTTGGATGCCAAAGGGACACAGTAGTAAGACAGACTTTAGTTGGATAGTATGGGGGGAGGGCACTCTGAAAGTTATAAAACTGGAGAGACTGCTATGATTTTCTCTTTGGATCATTGGACATCACCAGTAAAGCTGCTTCTCTTCTTCATTCTGTGTTTCTCAATTCTCTTATTCAGCCCCTTCAGGCAACAACCTCTTCTTATGCAAAAAACTATGATCATCCTACCTGTTCCCTGACCAGCTTTTACAACACAAATTCCTTGATGATTTTAAACTTCAATTTCAGTCCTCATTGCTCTGAACATTTCTTTTACAGGTTCTTTATGATCTATCATGTAACTCTGCTTATGGTTTTCTGTTTGGTTTTTTCTTTCCACTCTGTGTGATCTCTGCGTAGCTCTCAATATTATTGATCCTTCTTGAGAATCTCAAAAACAAGGTCAATATCTACAACTTTTTCATCTCTTTTGAGCCCCAGCTAACTGCTCTTTAGGCAATTTCTTTGGAGTTCCTGTTTCCTTTGCCCCACCAATTATGACAATTTTGAAAGCTCTCCTATTTTATGCATCTGCAAATGAGTAGTTCTGAATATCACATTCATTTAGGTCACAGTGACTTTTCACCTCTTTCATTTAAGTTTCTTTTCCCTTTACAGACCTTGAGAGAAATATTTGGAAAAAGTAACAGGGACACAGCAGGTAAAGTGGTCCATAGAACATTATCAAAGTCACTAAAAATGAGGGAAAATTACATAGAGTTTACAACTGTGAATCTGAAAATAATTTTGCAGGTGAGGTCAACATTATGCCAGAGGTGGTAAGCTTTTTGTATAGAAAAAGCCATTTTCTCAGGGTCATTCAGTACTGCTGGGAATATAAAGTGTGTTCCCAGCCAATTGACCTCTTTTTGTTGGCCACTCCGCTACCAGCGCAATCTATCCACACCACCTGCAAAAGTACAAACTACAGAGGAGGCAGAGTCAGGAATAACACACAGTGAGCAAGAATTCACTGCATTCAACAGTGTATTCCTGAGCTGCTCAGCACTCAAGGGAAAGATCAAAAATGGATTGGTAATGCTGGCCTCAGTTGTCGTGATGCTGGGGAACACATATTCAGAACAGGACTGAAGTATATTAATGAAAGTCTTGATAGGCACAATGCACTAATCTTGCACTTTTAAGAAACTCTACAGTTCACTAACAAAGTTACATTTTTAAAAAGCATTAGATTTCCTTTTATTATACATGCTATAATACATTTTTAAAATGACAAAGGTTTCATGATCAGGCCAAAGTTCATAACCATATCCTGGTTTTCTTCCTTTTCCTAATTCCAGTTTCTAACTGAAATTTCCTTGTTCCTATTTCTTCCTACACTGGCTAACTGTGAACTTGCTTTTCTCTTTCTCTATGCCATTCATTCAATTAACACTTCTTTTCCAGGCCTGTCCTTTCTACTTATCTATGAGTAGGTGGGGACGCTTTCACTTCTACCCCACCAAGCTGGAAATGTTTCTTCATTTACTTTGAGTTACTTTCAAGTTTATGTGTCTACCATCTATGAGCATTGGTATGACCTATACCAAGAAGCAAAGCATATACTTTGACTACCTCTTGAATAAATTATCAAAGAAACTCCTGAGGCGTGAAAAAGAAAAATAGTTCTGCTTCCAAAATCTTACAGTATGAGACAGAGAAATTGTTACCTCTCTGGTTCAGTATCTTAAAGCAATTAAATTGTTAGAGTTTTAATTTTGCTTACAACTTGTTAATTTAGGTGTTTAGCTAGCAGAGCCTGTTTCCCCACAGAAGTTCATACCTTGTTTGAATATTTTCTTTCCCTGAGTACTTCCTGGTTAATTACAGTATAAGATACTTCTCCCACAGAGACAGGTTCTCAGTCTTGCCTCCAGCACACATAATGATGTATCTTGCCAGCCTTATGCTTGGTGATTTCTTTGCTCTGTCTGGAGTCAGGCCAGCCCATTGTCTTGCTCTGTGTCTCCTTCAAGCCTCACCTGCCCACTCTGTTCCTTTCCTCCTGTCTGCCGCGTGAGCTGTGCTTTCATTTCTACTGACCTAAATGTTGATGAGTCACCTTTTCTCCCTGAGTTGTTTCGACTTAGTTCCCATATAAAAACACCCTTATTTTCTTTATAATGCATGTTATTTCTGTGTGCTTAAGATCTTTTTAAGAAGTCCAACACATATATTACAAATCTTGTACTAATAAAACAGAAGTAGTCAAAAATGTAGGTACAGTTTTACCAAAGGCTATAATTTTCATTAATTTCAGAAGTACATGTAGAGTTTGACTATGAAGACAAAATGTTGGCCTGACCCCTCTGAAGTCAGAGATAGTCACATTTGTATCCAGAATCATACAATTGACCTCCATCTCTATAAGGAGTTACGCACTCAGACCTTCACAAATTATTTTCTGTTGGCTTTTGTGTGGCCTGAAACTTGTATTTCACTCAGTTGGAGATGCATTTGAAGACTTACAGATGCTAATTACTTCTTTTGTGCTCCTGTCCATTTTTCTAGCATTTTCAGGTGACCTAAACATGATTTTGAAGGAACAAGAATAATTCAACTGGCTTCATCTTTAGTGCAGATACACAATTTAGAATTTCAAAAATTCTTTTGACTTAAACTTCTGAAGTGCAAACACCAATTCTGCCTTCCTCAAAGTTGTTGTAAATTGAACTTAAAAATGCATTGTAACACAAAGCAACTGAACAGCTGGACAAAATTCCACAGCAGTCAGCAGTAAACTTCCCATTTGTGTCTGTAAATATCTACTTAGACACATCGGTGTAATGAATCCATGTGCTGAAATATGAACAGTTTAGTACTCATAAAAATGAGAGCTAATTTTAAAAAACACATTCTTTCATTGTATATATACGTTTGTTTTGTTTTTATTAAGCCACTAGTTAGCTTTTGTCTAAAAGTGACTCAACTTAAGCATCTAACTCAGCTATTAATTCCTTAGTAATTAATTTTTTGTAAATATTTTGTCACTATTTTGTTATTCAGGTTATTTTTTTTAATAATTAAAAAAAAATCTCCAAAAATTAACTTGCTTATTTATGGGGTAAAAGTGTTATTCTTCAAGACATTTTATGTCAGAGAAATAGATAATGAATCTCTCTGATCTATCTTTGCAGCACACCAGATAACTGTGAACAGGTTTAACCAGATGTCAGACAGATCAATAACTTAGAGGTGATGGAGTCACTGGACTAACTCAGTGCTAACAGAAGAAAAGAAATGGTCACAGGAAATGCTTATGGCTTAATCTAAGTGATTTCAAAGTAACATAATAAAGAAAAATTGAAACTGCCACTAAGGATAGATTCTGCAGAACTACTACATACATTCTCTCTCCCATGTATACTAGGTTCCTTCTAAAGACGCACAGTATTTTATATAAACAGGGTTGTAACTGAGAAACAGAAAAAATTGATCAAAATAAAAATCTAGTCAACTGAAGGTTTTTTAGAAAAAATTAAAAAAAATATATGATGTTATTCACCTTTTCATACCTGTCCCTACATCTTTTTATTAACTATATTGAGATTTCCTGGATCATCTCCAGCTTGAGCATATTTTCCCATTAGTAAGCAGATCAAAATTATACCTAATAAAGTAAAAGTCTTAAAACACTAAACTCTATACAAACACTCAATTAACTTCAAGTAGACTTTTCTCATGTGGCCATTACTAAACTAGCTGCACAGTTTTGTGAAACAAGCAGAGAGCTAGGTTGTGATTAATGATGCTTGGAGATATGAACTTAGATTAATGTGAACATTTTTTTCTTTCTTTTTATGTTGTAGTGCCAGTAAAAATATCCTGAAACTATTTACAAATGCAGGTTGAATTTGCTTAGCAGATCTGTCTAGAAAAAGTATTGCAGAGAAAATTTACAAAAAATTGCAGTCAAAGAGATATAGTTATTTTTTTTCCTATCCCCTGGGTTAAAGCACTGCAATGGGATACAGAGGTCCTCGGATCCTATTTCTCTGTATTTCTGGAGGAATCTGAACTCATATGCCTTACTTCTCAACAGAGTAACTTACTCTTCTGAAAGGGAATTATGGAGCAAAATCTCCTAGTGCCTCAGGCTGAAGCAAAATATATCAGCACTCAGTGAGACAGAGAACAGGAATGTTTCACAGGCACTTTTATCCAGAAGTTAGAAGGTAGGTAATTTCCCATGTTAGAGAAGGGAGGCTTATAGACTATTCTCATGTGAATCTTTAATCATAGCTAGGAAACAGAGCTGTACCAATACTGACACTGAGATCATCTTCCCACTTTCATGCCATTAATTCAGTTCAGTAAGAGTTGTGTATACTTTCAAATATGTATTTTTGCCTTTTCTATTTAGATAGCTAGCTCTCCTCTCTTTCTCCATCCTGCAAATATATTCATGGTCCTAATTCGATTCACCATTGTATAATTGTGATGTAGAGCTTTTGGGAAACAGATTTTAGCCTTTATGAGACCACCCCAAAAACATAGTTATCTTAAATCCAAAGGTGCTTGTTACTTCATGGCAGCATGCATTCCTTCACGGTACTCCATGGTTAGCATCCTTTCTAGATTTTGCTCTTTTTTTGCCCTTTTTAAAATTTTTTTATTTTTTAATTTTTTTATTGAACCATGGAACAATTTGTGTGCCTTTTTTCTACATGAGAAAGATGTTGTGAAACAGAGTGGAAAAATGTAACAAAATAATCATGGACTGATATCTTGGCGTTGCAGGTCAACATTTTAGTGAAACGGCACTGACTCCCAGTAGTTTTTCAATATGTCTATGCAACATTATGATGCGTCTAACAGAAAGCTGTAATTGGCTATCATTTCATTGTGACTGCCTGCTATTTCATCCATTGACAAAGCAGCTCCTTCAGCTCTGGGAAGCTGCAGAATTCAGACTCAGTCTACCAGAATCCAACTTTCTCTACAGAGGAGACAGGTTTTCTTAACACGAAAGCAAAAAGAGCAAGTTACTTCACTTTCTGCCCACAGGGAAATTGCAGTTTAAAGATATCCATACCTAAAAATACAAACTTGTAATGACAAATTCACACAAGCCCTTCTGTGATCTGTTGTTTTGTAATAGAAGGCCGGCTTTCAACGAGCATAGCCTGTCTTTAGTTACAGACCCTGCTACAGCGCTTTATCCAAATTTTCTTGCATTCAGATTTTTTTTATTCTGCACCCAGAATAAATTTACTGTAGCTTTCTTACCTTTGAGGCTACCTTCAATTTACTAGTTATAACCACACTGTGACCCAAATGAAACAGATAATGGATGGAAATGAAAGTATAAATTTGATTTCTCGGGTGTCCTTATTCAGGGCTACAGAAGAACCAGCTAACAGTCTGAAACAACTTTTCCCATGCAATGGGAAGATCTTCATCATCTCCTTCTACAGGACCTACTGATTACTGATTTAGTTAGAAGCCTGCATGAAGAGGTTTGAGGGAAAGCACAATACAAGTTTTGTAAGATGCATTCTGACTGCTCCTTGTACTTGGGATGCCAAGCAAATGCTTTTGCTAAAACCTATTATGAACAGTTCTGCAGCAACAAATGGTTATATTTGTTAATCCCTAATATTTTGCAATTGTTTAGTTATCAGAAAGACTTTACAGAAATGTTGTATCAGTTTCTAATTGATATTTGATAAATTCTTATTAGAAGGTATATGTTTAAGAATGACAGAGTTCAGCTTGAGTTGTCTTGATTTTAGGTTAGCTTTCAATAACTTTGTGAAGATTAAATCAACATCAGATGAATTCAGCATGATGTCAAAGGAATTTACCATGTTCTCTGTCAAAAACACGTTCACAGTTAAAGTAACTTGTGATGTGTATGTACATCTAGTGTAACTGAGCTGACAAATTTAACCAAGTGTAATGTAGACTCTTACTTGCCCATATCATTGTGCACAAGAGTCACTTCCCCCTATAATAATCACATTCAAATAAGTTAGGCATTTCCTAGCTTCCACTGCACATGCTGTCCATTGTGGAGGTAACTCCCACATGTGTCACTTTGTGAAATGCATAGGATGTATAGGACTGAATAGCAGATGTGCAGATACTGTTACAGGTTTTAAGCAGACAAAATTTAGAGGGATCTCTTCTTGAGGTTATTTGATATCTTTAGAGAACAGAGTGGTTTCCATGCATTCCTGAGATTAAGGCAAACAACTTTGCCTGGATCTGACGTGTGGATATAAGCGTACTTCTGTACTGCAGTGATCTGGAGTCAAATGCAGTATCTTCCTTCAAAAAGCTGAAGTTGCTCTTCAGCACTTTAAAAATGCAAATGTTCTCTTCTCAGGGAAAACCACATGAGATTCATCTCCACCTGCTTTGCACACATCTGACTGTACTATGCAGCTGTGCTTACAGATGTTCTCTATTGCTGAAACAGTGCAGTACAGCCAGTGCATACCAGTTAACTGAGATCTGAAGCAACAATTAGGATATATATTTCATCAAGGTTAAGAAAGTATCTTTTATGCTTGATAGTTATTCTCTTGCTGAAAGAATGCACAATAATGGGTCACACCATTCCCCTCACTTATTTTTCAAATACAGAAAAACTATGGAAGATCTCTAACAACACAACCGGTTTCACTGGCTGTCACTGGGAATGGAACAGGCCTTTGCTATGCTAGTTGTATAGATAAGTAGTTAAAAAATTTACAGAGCGGCTTCCTTCCCTGCAAATCAAACTATCACTTCCCTCAATAACTAAATAATCAAATAATCAATTTTTTAGAAATATTTTCATGTCCTTAAGATCAAATAAGAGTCACTATTCCTATAGTGGGAACTCCCACCAGAAACTGTTTATTTGTTTATTATTAAGACAGAGTAATTTTGAAGTGAAAGAAAAAAAAGCTAAAGTAGTACAGACAGGAATCATTCTGCAAGGAATTAATTTAGAATAATTCATTTTGGAATTTGTTTAGATTTTTTTATTTCAGAACATCTAGCACATTCAGCTCCACAATTTAATTACATACTAAGGGGAAAAGTGCTTTGTTCATTTTAAATCTCTTACCTGATAATTTCATTAAGTGCTTCCTCATCTTCCATTATTGTTATGTTTTTGCCTTTTCAGTATTTCTAGTTATTCACAGTGCTCCAGAGCCACTGTCACCATCTCATTTGGCTATCTGACAGCATAACTTTAATGTCATGTTCTTTCTACTCAGGTATGAAAGTTCATTTCATAGAGTTCCTATGCTACATTTTGATACAAACTTAACCCATCCATGTTATATTTTAAGGAAATATTACATTATCTCACTAATTATCTTTCACTCATCAAATTTCTGACATATCTATTACAAAAACCCCTTGCAATTCAATTCTTGCATCTTACTTTTCAGACTGTCAACATATATAGAAAATTGCTAATATCACTAGTGTTTTACTACCTATTCAATTTAATCATTTTCATTGGAATTACTTTTGTTTTGGTAGTTCTTCACTGCTATTCTTGTTTTCCTAGGATAGAAAGACTTAGTTTCACTTCTAAGGTACGTGTCATTATTAAATATATGCTGTTCTGTATGTTACAATTTTCCATACATTTTAACCTTCCCTATAATGTTTAAATTTTAAGTGCAAGTAGCCTAACCAATTCTGATTTAGGGGGAAATCCATGTCTTTTGGGCTGGTTTAGTCTGTGTCTTCTCAGTTTCTATATCCTCATACAGCAAATGTAGGTGATTCTCTGTATGTGATATGGTTTCCGAAATAATGTGAATTAAACTGGGAACATTTCAAACATTTTTAGAATGGGAAAATCTCACCTTTTTACATTTGGTTAACATTTTACTTTTGGGTCTTATCTTTTACTCATTTCTTATTTCCAATATTCTATATCTCACACTCACTACAGTGAAGATGATGTCTAAATGCTTCGGATGCTCCAGCAGATTTTCATTTAGTACTGAAGTCAGTCCTCAGTGAAAACCCAAACTACCTGTCTATGTCACTAATACAGATAACCTGGTAACCTAATTTTACAGCATACCTATTCTAATCAGGATGAAGTACACAGAGTACAAGAGTATATTAGCCCAAGTAACCTCTGTGAGAGGTTCCCTCTTCTATGGGACTATATTATCTTTAACCCCACATGCTGTAGGATCACCTTTCTAAAAATTACCCTGTGACTGTTACCCTGGAATTGTCTCTTCACTGTTGTTCTTCCCAGATTTACTTGCCTACTTGTCTTATTTATTTTTCTTGTGTCATATTGCTGAGGACTGAATTGCCTGTCACAAATACTGCAGTATTTGTTCACTTTATTTAGAAATAGGCACATGTATACAAGCAAACACACAGAAATATACAACAGTTTGAGAAAATATTTTTGTAAAACAGTGAAAAACATGGCATTGCTGTGATCTCAGGTTTGGTTCATTATGAGCTGAACACTGACACATACCATAGAAGAGAATTGTAAAATGCTACTTTCATATTGTGGTTTATCTGATGAGCTTGCTCGGGTAAGGTACAAGGATGTTAGACAAATAAACACTAGAACAGTTAAGGAGGGGAGAAGCTTGAAGAATTTCCTTTAATTCAAGAACATTTAATGCAAAAATACATAGCATGATTTTTCTGTAGTAAGTCTTTCTCTTCGATTTCAAATTATGCAGTGTACTCTGAACTGTGTGCATTATACCAATTGCTATTTACCTAAAACATGCTACAGGTTATATTCCACTCATCAGTGAAAGCAATAAATCCATTCTGAAGGTGTTTGTGTGTTCTCCATCTCTTTAAAAGTATTTTCAGAACAATAGTCAGAAGCAAAAGAAATACAATAATGTCTTTAAATAGCTTTGGGAGGAAGGTATCAAATTTATGTCATTCTCTCCAGCAGCACCAAAAATGCTTCATAGCAAAACTATCTCTTGAAATGGGGAAACAAATGATTCTGTTTTTCTTCTACTGATATGGATTCAAAAAAACCTAATTGCCTTTTTTTCCTCTCTGCATGTAAAATTTTACTTTTTTATAATCAATAACTCTACTTCTTTCAATCATATTGAGAAGCTCAAAAAGTCCAGCGATCTGTTGGATGCCTCATTATCACACTCCAGTATTTGACAGCTGAAAGCATTAAGCAGGTAGATCAAGAAAGAAAAGTAATTTTCTAAAATTTTGCAACATCCTCCCAGGAGAACACTTTTAAGAGTGTTCTAAGGAAAAGGTAATACAAGCTTTTCGTTTATGGTGAGTTTATTAATAAAATGACTGATTCAGTTCCAATGAATTCTGAGTAGAACCACAAACTAAGAATCTGACCGAACTGCAGTGATGTTGGCTTCCCATGTAACTCAACCCCTTACAAGCAGAAAGAGAGCTGCTAGGCACAGTGTGATTGACTTGGAGGAGTAATGTGCATGTTAGGAAGAAATTAATATTCTTAGGGCTTTTTCATTACTACAAGATATTCAGATATTTGTCTTCTTTTTCCTTGTATTTTTGGTTACAATTTTTCCACTTCAATAATTTTCACCAATGGGCTTCCTTTAGTCGTATAAATGTGTCACGGAAAATATTTACCTTTGAAAAAAAAGCATGTTTTTTATTTTTTTAGCTGAAAATTAAAAAGATTATTTTTTTCCATTTAAAATTTACATGGAATCATATCTGTTTATTATCCCAAATCCACACTATCCTGTGAAAAGATGGCAATGATCACTTGCATTCATACACTAAATGATTCCTAGCTATTGCCACTTGCAACTATACTTTAA
Organism: Serilophus lunatus; assembly: GCA_013399895.1. Lineage (NCBI taxonomy): Eukaryota > Metazoa > Chordata > Aves > Passeriformes > Eurylaimidae > Serilophus > Serilophus lunatus. Next base: position 621,839 of record VXBA01005349.1, read on the forward strand.
TAATTACAAGATTAACAAGGAAGATGAATATGAACTACAGTGTTAAATGACGAAAAAGCCCCACATAAATAAATATGTTCATGAATTAGTCCTTTTGACCAATGTGTACATAGCAGATAAAATAAGGCTAATATAACCAAATTTTAAAGATCTATGATGGACAAGAATGAGATGGTATGCATGGACATTTATCATCTTCTCTCATTTCTGCAACTCACAATTTGTATTTTAAGAATCCTCAAGTCTACTACATGTGATTGAAAAAAAAGAGGTGAAGAGCCAAGCATGAAGTACCAGATTATAAATGATACTTAAGAGTGTCAGATGAGAAAACATAGTTGTCTTCAGAGTTCATAAAAGTTGTTTTCCTTTTACATAGTAGCATTAGACTGACTGAGTTAGATGGATAGAAACACCTCTAAACTCACAGGCCAGTAATGTCTCAATTTTTCTTTTGCCTTTAGTATTTTTTTCTTGATAAAGTGACAGCCCACTGTTCTTTATGATGTGGATTTTATAAAGCACTTTTATAAAGCATTCTTTTTTATGTAAGGCAGACATATTTATGGAAGTTAGTTAGTGACAGCAAAACATCAGTTATTACATCTTATACAAAGCCAAGAAAGCACTCCAAGAAATGCTAGCATTTACTTCATCAGGCAGAGCAAACGACCAGTATCTACCTGGTGACTCTGGCTGCAGTGTATTATAGGCTTGATTAGGGAAGGTAAAGTTTTGTGGCAATGATATTTTTCAGTAAATATGCCATTATTACAAAAGGCCTTAGAATTTGTGTTAAGCAGACAGTGTGAGGACTCAGGACTGGTCTCCCTATACTATTTATAGAAATTTTACAGAGTATTCTGAGTTGGATTCATTCCAGTTGTGAAAACAGTTATATAGCAGCATAAATATGTTTTAACTTATCTTTAGTTTACAATAAAGGCAAGTAGCCTGTGTGTGAGCTGAACTTTCTGATTGCAGAATAAAATGTAACGTAGGAGGGTGGAGACACTGGATAAGACCAGAGGTCCCACATAAGAAACACAAACAGCAGTTAATACAGCCACAAAACACAACCACAACAAGCTTGTAGCTTTGTAAATCAAGTAAAGTCAGCAGAGGAACTAACAGAGAACTGAATGATTGGGAACCAAATAAAAGAAAGGACATGTTAGCAGACTGTGTTAAAACACATATAAAAATAAAGCCAAGCATACTCGACACCAAGGAGGCAGCAGCCTCCAACCTGAACATTACACTTTTCCCGTTGATGCCCCAGGATGCTGATAACTCACTGTAACTCTTGCCCCTGTTGCACTTGAGGAATATAGACAGCATCACCTTAGGACATACTTAGGAATACTGTATAGGGAGTGCAATGCCAGAGAGAAGGGGCAGATAGTAGGAAGCTTTTTTCTAACAACTTTACCTGTATTCCTAATGAAGTTTTTTGGTTTGTGACTGTTGGTAGCATTGTAACTGAACTAATGATAGATGATATACCCTTAGCTCTACATATGTTTGTGTGAGATGATTTTGAGTGTTATGATAGATACCAAAATGAGAACTGGGGAAGTTTCCAAAGGCCCTCTTCTGGTATTATCCACAGAATAAATTTCAGAATATTAGTAGCACTTGCAGGGGAGAAGGAATATTCTAAGTAGCCGTCAGAATGTAATGCATACTGAGTCTACTGGTTGTAGAAAACACAGATGAGAATAGGCTTATCATTTTGATGGATGGAACTTTGTTTATTTATTTGCATCTTATTAGGCTATGTTTCTTTCTGAGAATGGAACAGGATAGCTGATAGAAATGTGACTGCTTTCTTTGTTCTAGAAATCAAGGTGGCAAGAGAGTCTCAGAAGAGAAGGATGACCACTTATTGTCCAGCAGCATTTGGGCACACATAGGTACATCATCTAAGGTGCAACAGACAGTGTGAAAGCTCAGATAAGAGGCAGCCTGGAATAACACGGTGTATTTAAAGAATCCTGAAAAGACAAGAGGCAGATACACAGCTAAGACACTCTGGTGAATTTTTAGAGAGGACATTTCCTACAGAGTCAGCAGGAGCTACAGTTTGTTGTAATGGAGATTTTGCCTTTTTCTTTTCTCTTTTTTTTTTTTTTTTTTTNCTTAAATTTCTTGCATTGCTTAGTATCACATGTGTTACTACTCTTTTACTTTACTCCACTTTCTGATGGGACATATTTTAATTTACTGAAACACAAGTTTGGTACTTGATTTATAACTGTTCTTCCTGCACCTGCCTTTTTGAGAACCTTTGTTTTCTAAGAACAATAACAGTCCCTATAATCATAAAACGGCTTAGACAATGTCCATTCAAGGGATGCTTTCATCACTGAAAAATACATAAAATGTGGCAAGTTGTCCTAAGTATGTTCAATTATCTTTTGATATGAAGACTCCTCAGTGAACCAACTGAACTCTGTTCAGTCACTGCTTGCACATCATTCCTGTTGCCCTTCTTAATTACCCTCTCTTAAGCATCCATCTGGTTTTACTTTACTTTACATCTTTCAGACAGGTTGCATCACCTGAATTGAAACTTGTTTTCTTGCATATATGGAGAAACTATTGTTACAGTCCCATCAAACCACTGTTATATGTACTAATGATCATACATCATGGTATCTTCTGAATCTACCTGCTTTCTTGTGTCTTACAAGTACCAATATCTTCCAACATACCAGTGCGTCAGATTATTACCTTAAGAGGAAGAGGCTTTCATGTTTGTAAAATGAATAGCATTTTTCAGTTTTACCCATCCGTAATTTCTCAAATTTCACTTAATCTTTTTTCTTTAATTATAGGCACATCCTTCAAATTTAATATCATCTTCAGATTTCATTACTGTGCTTTTTGTCTTTCTTCTTTCAGACTACTAATGGAGACATTAAACAAATGTAACTCTTGCCAACTCTTGCTAACAGATGCCAACTCTTCTAGATTTCTCTTCCTAATATGCTGGGTTTTATTATTTCTATTTTTTGTAGTAATTTAAGCAGTTTACAACCTGCATGGTCATGATGTTATTGAAGGTAGTACTGAGTCAAATTCTAAAACTGAAAAATTCCTAAGATGCCATAAGAAATGCTTCACTAAAATCCACACGTACATGAATTACTTCATTCGCATTGCCCATTAATTTTGTAATTGCATCAAAACAAGCAATGAAGTTTGACTGATGAGATACAGTTCCTCTACAGCCTCACTACCTACTGTTCATGACTGTCTCATCACAGCTATTAATGATGGAATATTTATTTCATTGCTTTACATGGCATTCAGATAACATTTATGGCATCATATTTGTCAATATCAATCTTTTTTTGGGGGGGAATCTATACCATTTATTTTTCTCAATTCATCCAATATATTTTCGTTCATGTATAAGTTTTTAGCAATGAACATCTGTAGGCTTACTGAAGTCAGTAATTCTTTTGATCTAAAAGACAGCATCCCCCTCTTGCTTGTGTTTGGAGTATATCTTAATGAACAGAGCTTTAGAGGCCTTTCTTTCAAAGGTATGTAGGATACAAGGTCAGCTGGTATATTCTGAACATTAATCCATGGATGATAAATGTCATTCTTAGTTGCCACATAATCACAAAAATTTAATGGCTCTTCCAGAACATGAGTGTGATCAAGCACTGGATCAGGTAAACTCTATTCTGTTTTAGTCACTGCTTGCACATCACTCCTCTTCCAACTTACATGATTCTGTGATTTTCTGGATTTAATTTCTTGAATGCTTAATTTTTAATCTTATATGTTAATGAATTTCCTATAGTAATCTGTCAGTATTACTTGTGCATATAGTGCTATTCCTTTTCTAGTATTTACTCCATATGATACATAAAAAGTGAGAGGTATCATTTCAGCATTGGTTTATATATATTTTCTGTGATAACAGGTTTTTAATAAAGGTGTTTGCAGTTTCAAGTTTTTTAGACATTATTAATTTTATCTCTTTTCTAATGCCTCTTTACATTAATATTTTTTCTCTTAAAAACACTCTACTAATCCCTTTCAGTCACTGATACTTGGTACACAACATAGGCTAAAAAGAATACAACATAAATATGAGTATATATCATCCATATATTTGCAACTTGCTGATATTTTATATTCCTATCTAATTTTGTGCATCATTGTGCACTTAAGAGATCTAATGTGTGCATAAATTAGATCTGAAATTGTTTCTAAAACATATACTTAACTATATTATACATTTTGGAAGGAGGACTTTGAATCGATACCTGGATCAGACACTGTTTTAGGGTGTGAGAAAACACAAACTGTGGCATATTGCATCAGTTCTCAAATGAATGTCTATTTAATGATTAACCACGATTTGATCCACAAATTAAAATAATGAGCTACAAGAAAACCCTTTAGATACCAAATCTTGTCCTACCAAAGTGAAAGGCTACTGATCTTGTTTCCCAAGCTGACTCTAACTGTAGATTGGTAGGACAACTAAATTCTCTTATTCAACAGAAACTAGCAAGGCCTCTTTACACTGCAGCATTTGTAATAAAATTTCATCATCTGAGTAAGTTCTCCTGTGTTGCACTGTTGTTCCTAGCCATATTGTGTTACCAGACAGTGCAAAATTGTTCCAAATCTCTTCACTGGAACATTGAACCAGCCCTCTATTTAATATCTTGACCCCTTCCTTAATGACTGTTATTTCTGCCTGCTAACAACTTTCAAAATCTAGACTACATCATAATCAGAAAACTTCTCCAATGAGAGAAATTGGTTATCACTGCTTTTTCTTTGTAACCAGCCAACGTATGTATGCTGTGATGTTAACCTAGTCCTCTCACAGCTGATTCACTATCATCTGCATGCTGCTAACTCCTTACATTTCTCAAATAAAACATATTCTATTAATGTATCTTTTTATTCTCTTTGTGGAAGAATAGAACTAAACAGTTAAAAAACTTTTCAGCTTGAGCTTTATGTATAGCAAGCATGTGATTTGAGCCATTTGCATGAATTTAAATCAGACATGACCCTGCACTGTTGGCTATGTACCATGTACTCTGAAAGAAAGCCAGGCTTGCTGAAGCATACATCAACTTACCTTTGAAGTCTGATAACCTATTCCTCATCCCAACAACAGTTACTTCCATCTCTCTATATTTGTTGCACTTCTCAATGGATCTGCAATTGTTTCTTTCATTTTGTAACACATTTATGAGAGGTTTAAAGTTTGAAAGCAACTTTGAAAATTATTTTAGAAAAATATTTATTGCTAATTCTTTACAACTGACTTCTAATTTACACCAGCAAACATCTTTATGACATGATTTTATGCATCTAGTTGTGAGCACAAATAATTGAATTCAGATGTAGAATTGCTTTAAACACTTGTCTGACAAGCCACATAGTTATTTAGTTTAGGGAGAGATTTGCAGACTGTTTAGAACTCAGCTATATAACCATCGATAGAAGAACATATTAAAACGGCCCCTTTTACATCTCTAGAGAATCTCTCTTTAACATTCATATACACACTTGCCATCAAACCTGTTTTGATTGGATATACAAATTAGAAGCTAGTCCTAAGAGTTACAAAAAATATTAGCTAGAATTCTTAAAGAATAAAATGTGCTTTCGTTACACTTGTTACAGGCCAAATATTATTTGAAATAAAATTACGTGTCCATTACAGTTACATCAGGATTCCCTTGATTCATGGGAATATTACTGGAATTAGAGTTTTAAAAGGAAAAAGGAGTAAAGGTATAGTAGAAACACAGAATCCCTGTAGCATCCCTTAATAACTATGATAGCAGAACTATAGCTGAATATTTTCCCCAATGTGATAATTAATTGACTACTACTGAATCCTTTAATTTTTATAATTTTCATATGCCTTATATTTAATAACAACATAAGTAGTTCTGATACTATAGATTAATCTGGGGGATTTTTAGGATCAGTAGAAATATATTTTAAAATTAAAAGAAAATAACCATATTCTTTCTAAGAATATTTACTGCACCCTCTATTAGTCACAAGAAACCAATGAATTTATGGATTGAGCAAAGGAATGTACGGATTGAGCAAAGTAATGACATGTAAGAAGGAGACCTGAAACTCTAAGCATCATTCAACAGAATTCTTTTACTTCTTTTTTTCACTGCTGTGCAGTTTACTCCAGCTATAACTAACAGAAGTGCTTCTCAATATACAAATTTTCAGTATGTGGAAAAAAATGTTCCCTCAGAAGCATAACGAGGATCAAAATAAAGCAGTAAAGTATGCACAAAGATGGATCAGGGCAACCTAATTTATTTCCAGATATATTTTCTATTACACAAAAATTCCCATTCTTAATTTATAAATAACAACAATTCATTGAATCTGGGAAAAAGTAGCAGTGCTAAGAGTTTCACTGGACTTCTATGGTGAAAATTTCTGAAAACTGTATATTGTGAAGTATATTTCAAAGGTAATACTTTACACTAGAAGGTAATATTTCAAAGAAATTTATGTATGCAAGTACCAAATAAATTAAGGAAACAAATTCCTAAATGGATCTGCAAATAGAAACTTCAGCTTAGAAGAAACTGATACTTTTTTAAATACCTAAAATTTGAGGACTGTGATGTTGTAGCACATAACAATTTAAAAAAACATTCCCAACACTTAATCTCTGCTCTGCAGCTTTCAAAATACCTGAAGTGTCCAAGACAAGCATTTTTTCAGCAATTTAAGCTGTATTCACTACTCTCCGTAATAAAATTTAGAAGTCTTAAGGTCTCAGAATTTAACAAAGAAATATTATGGCAGATTCTGGACATTAAATTTCAAATTAGAAAATTCAAGGCAGAGTCACATTGGTGAATACTGCAGTACACAAAGCTGTCACATTCCACCTGGCTAAAGCACACAAATTCTTGAGTCAGCACCTGTGCTTAATTGTGGAGGTGAGTCTCCACACAATCTGATGCCTGGGAACCTTGATGATCTAGACTGTGAAACTATTACTTGCATCACGGTTCATTTCTGTAATTCATGTGGTTTTCACAATGAGGACCAGAGTCAGCAGACATACAAATGGCATGTGCCTGGTCGTATCTGGCCTTGGTGTGGGACATGGGCTGGAAACATGGTTCGAGAAACACTCCTGATAACAGCTGGAAACTCCGAAGTGGTTGAAACATACTGTGCACCAAAAACAGTTTAGTCACATCATGAGCAGGAGAACTCTGCTTAAATAAGCCTTACTATTTGACAGTTTCCTTGTTTACAGAACAAAAAATAAGCAGGGCAATACCATTAGAATAGCTTGTAATCTTCAGGCACTTTAGTTTCAACAGAGGCCATGTTTTTAAAAAAACTTGTAAATATATTCCTGCTTCCTGCCTCACTCCTCATGATTTCTTCCTGGGCTCTGTGAATTTGAGCTTGAATTTGAATTTCAGCTGAAACTAACTGTAGCATATATAAAGGGTATAAAATTCCTGGTATATACCTCTAATAGGAAATCAAACCCAATTAGATTGCTTGACATAAAAAAGAAATGACATAGGTCATTTAAAATGTATTTATGCTGATTACTAGAATTGTAAATTTTTCTGTATTCTTTAGTTAAAAGTTATTTCAATTCCTCTTTGAGCACACAATCAGAAGATCAAAACCAATCTCCATTCGGTACATAGACACATACAATGAAGGCTTTGGGAAGCAACCAGGGAACTCAGATATAAGTCCAGAAGAAGGATGAAGGATAGGGAGAGAATGGGATCAGGGATAGCACAGGGCAGGGGCAGAATCCTCAAGCTTTTACCTGGTCAGGTAGTGCTATTACATTTTAATAGTAAAGAGGTGGGGGATGGGAGGACAGGGAGGCGAAGAAGAAAAACCTCTGATTTTTCTCAGATCAAACTGAGTGGATATTGGCGGCCGTCTTGGTCACAGCAACCGCAAGGTGATTGAGTTTCAAATCTGTGTTGACAGGAGGAAAAGTGCCAGCAAAACAACTCCAGACACAAGGAGAACAGACTTCAGGCTGCTCAGAGAATTACCAAGCAAGGTCCTCAGGGATAAATTTTTGCAGATGCTGGAGTCCATCAGTGCTGGTCACTTTTCAAGCATCATCTCCTAAGGGCATGGGAGCAGGCAATTCCTAGTCACGCAGGTGAGACAGAAGGTTGGCTTGGCTGAACAAGGATCTTCTCTTGGAAATAAGGCAAAAAAGGAAGGTTTTGTGCCCAATGGAAGCAAGGTCAAGTGGGAATTCACATGGGAAGAATTCCAAAGTGCTACTTGCCACTATAGAGAAAAAAAAATCATGCAGCCAAAACTCAAATTGAAGCTGCTCAGAAATGTGGGGAACAAAAGAAGGAATATTTTCAAACATGTTAATTGCAATAGGGAGTATAGGAATATCATTGCCCTGTTACAGGATGAGGATGGTCACCTCACAAAAGGGACAGAGCCAAGGCAGAAGTGTTTAATGCTTTCTTTGCCTCTGTCTTCAAAATGGATGACGGACCAAGGGAGTATCAGTTCTCTGAGCTGGAGGACCATGACTGCGAGAATGCTCAGCTCCCAGTTTACCCTGAAATTGTGTGGGATCTGCTGCTCCACCTGGATCCCTACAAATCTATGGGGTCTGATGGCATTCATCCCAGAATCCTCAAAGTGCTGGCTGATATAATCACAAAACCTCTCTTGATAATTTTTGAGTGGTATTTGGAATCCAAAGAGGTCTCAGATGACTGGAAGCTGACAAACATTGTCCCAGTTTTCAAGAAGGGCAAGAAGCAGGGCCTCAGAAACTACAGACCCGTCAATCTCACTTCTGCGTCTGGTAAAGTTACGGAGAAAATTATTTTGGAAGTACTGAAAGACAACGCAGTCATTGGTCACAGCCAGCATGGCTTCATGAGAGCAAAGTCCTACTTATAGAACCTGATTTCCTTATGACAAGGTAAGCCACCTGCTGATTGTCAAGAGATGCCAACTGATGCTATCTTTTGGATTTCAGTAAATCTTTAGGTACTGTCTCTCATAGGGTCCTTCTGGAAAAAATGTCCAGCACAGCTGGATAAACATAACATGTGCTGGGTGAGCAATTGGCTCACAGGTCAAGCACAGAGAGTGAACAGGGTAACATCAGCCTGAGAACTGGTCATTAGTGGGGTTCTGCAGGGCTTCACCTTAGGCCCTGCGCTCTTCAACATTTCCATAAATGACTCGGATGCAGGACTGGGAGGGATACTAAGCAAGTTTGCAGATGACACAAAACTGGGAGGAGCTGTTGACTTCTGCAAAGGCAGGGAGTGTTTGCAGACAGACCTCAACAAATTAGAGGACTGGGCAATCACCAACCATAGGATATTCAATAGGGGAAAGTGCTGGATTCTGCACATGGGATGGGGCAAATTTGGATGTATGTGCAGACCAGGGAATGAGATGTTGGAAAGCAGTACCAGGGAAAGGGACCTGGGGATCCTTGTCAACAATAAGTTGAACATGAATCAGCAGTGCCCTGGCAGCCAGGAGGGTCAGCTGTGTCCTGGGGGACATCAGGCAAAGCATCACCAACCGGTTGAGGGAAGCGATTATCCTGTTCTGCTCTACACTGGGGAGGCCTCACCTCAATACTGTGTGAAGTTTTGGGAACCACAATATAGGAAAGGTATTAAGCTATTGGAGAGTGTCTAAAGCCGGGCAATGAAGATGGTGATGGACCTTGAGGGGAAGCCGTATGAGGAGCAGCTGAGGTCACTTGGTCTGTTCAGTCTGGAGAAGAGGAGACTGAGGGGAGACCTCATTGCAGTTACAACTTCCTTGTGAAGGGAAAAAGAGGGGCAGGCTCTGTGGTGACCAGTGACAGGACCCAAGGGGAATGGCCTGAAGTTGTGTCAGGGAAGGTTAAGGTTAAATATTAGAGAAAGGTTCTTCATGCAGAGGGTGGCTGGGCACTGGAACAGGCTCTCCAGGGAAGTGGTCACAGTACCAAGCCTGACAGTTCAAGAAGTGTTTGGATGATATTCTCAGGCACATGGTATGACTCTTGGGGATGTTCGTGTGTAGGTTCAGGAGTTGAGCTCAATTATCCTTGTGGGTCCCTTCCAACTTGGCAGATTCTGTGACCTTTTTTTTCCCTGTTCTATTTACTCTTCCCTTTAAAAACCTATATTTTGCTTGTTCAACAGTCCATCTTCTCTTTTCTATTCTTAATTTCTTTTTCTCGCCTCCCTTTTGGTACCCCTTTTCCTCTTTTATCTCATTCTGGATTACACATAAGTATGTAATCTTTCAGCGTCTGCTAATGGATCTAGTGATAATTTTCCAATCACACACATACATACACACAATCTCATTCACTACTTGTTTGTTGTAATCTGCTTCAATTATGCAAGGGAATACACTACGAAACCATATCTCTGGGTGGGTAATGTTTACTCAAATGCCTCAGGAAGCCAGAATGCCTGAGTGCTCACAACAAAAGATGCGTAAAACATGAGTAAGGGGAGTGGAGAAAGAGGAAAGAAACCAGAGCAGAACTGCAACTACTGTAAGTCTTTCTACTGATGTGGTTTGATGATAGATGTCTGAATCAGAGAGCCTTCACAGTCACAGGTGTAAAAAGCAACTGACGCAGAGTAACTTAGATTTTTATGTCCTTTACAAATGCTCTCAAGCTGCACTGTGGTTGGAACTACACTTAGGTTTACCTTTTGAAAAATGGTGTGAAGAAGAAGAATTGCTACCACATTTACATTTTTATAGTATGGCTTGCTCAGAAACTGTTAGAGGAGATTGCCTGACTTAAAACCTGGCTCAAAGCCTGGCTCAATGATTCCTGGAGGATATTTTTTCCTGCAGTATCCAAATACCATATGGACTGCCAAGAAGCATAAAAGAGATTTCAGAAGCAATTCCGTGATTACAGTTACTATACATTAAAGGCACAGAAGAACTATTATTATTATCTGTACAGTTCTTGCATAATAAATTACTTTGCTCAGATCACAGGTGACAGGCTTCCATTACAGATCATTTTGTTTAAATGCATGGCAATCTTTTTAAACAAATGGCTCCTAGCATCAAGACTCCTGTGATTCTGACAGTATCTCATTCCAGTACTGCCGTTAAATGTCTCCTGAGTGACCTAGAGCAAATCATTCTGCACCCCACTGCCTTGGTTTATAACCTCCCATGGTCTGCCCATTTTAGGTATTGAGACAGTGACAACCTCTGGATAAGAAAGATCATTTTATCACTTTTTTAATTCTTAATGCAATGGAGCCTACAGTAGTTTGTAGGAACTTCTGCAGTAAATACTTATTAATAATTATAATTAATCATAGTAATCGGATGAGTTTTGGAACATATGACTGGCAAGAAAAAGTAAGAGTCAATTACTTCAAAGATTGGACCTGAGGACGAGCTGCAATAAGCAGTGGTTGAGGACCACAAAAGTAGCACCACCTGTGAAGACTGATTGAAATGACTCAACACAGGGAGGACGGAGGGAGGTTAAGAATCCTGTTCTCCATAGCAAACTATAACTCTCTTAGATATGAAGCTATTCTTTACTGAAATTATGTGATATTTTCTATGATCACTTGCTTGTCTATTGAAGCATTTCTGACCACAGCCACTACCAAGCTCTTGGTAAGCACTTATTTCTTCTCTTGGCAATCAGCAGCACTTTGTTCTATATCCTACTCAGAGCCTCTTGGATTATTTGTTTGCTATTTGTCACCTTTTGGATTTTTTCATTAATTGTACTAGCTCTATAAGCTCATGAAGCTTATGAGAAAGAAAGCCCTAGTAAAAGTACACTCTCCAATTCCTGGAAGAATCAATGTTCTAAATTAATTTGAAGAGGACATGTTCTCCATGCACTGAGTGAAGCAGGTATCTTACAGCAAACAAGAAGCGCAGGAGTATATAATTTAAAATTGCATCAAAGCACAAAATTACTGAATTAAGATTACACAAACAGTTTCAGTACTGTTATTTTCCAACTGTTAAGAATTCAAGTGATCAAATGAATACTATTTTCTTTTACCTTAGGGTTTTTTTGTTTTATGTGGCTTCTTAGGTTTGAATTCAAGTGATCAAATGAATACTATTTTCTTTTACCTTAGGGTTTTTTTGTTTTATGTGGCTTCTTAGGTTTAAAAACAGGCAAGACTTCTCAACCTCCCAGTTTAGCATCCAATTATATTTTATTGACAATCCACTAAATTTCAGGAATTGTATGGGTTTTTTCCCCTCAAGTTCAGAGGGAAGTGTATATCAGTAACCAGAGCCTTTACACTTTACACTGTATTAACAATGCACTTGTTTTCCATCTCTCCTCTCTTCACTTCTGATGCAGTCTCCCTTGCTTAAACACCTTTTACTCCCTCCCCCTCTATTGCTTCAAATCTGCCCACTTGGCTTCTCTTGCCAGCATCTCTCTCTCTCTGTCTACTGCTCATCATGTCGATATTGTCTCTCTACACAACCTCCCAAGTCTTCCTCTTCACTCTCAGGCTTTGCAGCTAGGTTGTTTTTTCCCCTGGGCAGCAAGACATTTTTCCTCTTTTGATTTTCATTGCCAAGCTCTACACCAATTTTTTTGTGTTATCAAAAATCATTTAAAGAACATCTGAAATGCCCAGGACAGAGTCAATCTTCAAAAATCTTAGCAATCAACCACTAATAAAACTCTACAAAATACACAGAATCTGTAATTTTTCAGAAATTCTAAACTTATCCGCATATGGGACAATGTTTTCACTGAAGTGCCCACACTCATGTGTGTGACACTACATATCCCATGCCATAGCACGCAAGACCTAAATCTTTTCAAAGAGGTAAGTTTAGATGCCAGGAAAAAAACCTGTAAATTCTACACAAAGAAATGACTATTAATTTACCTTAAATTTTACCCCCTCTACATTTTAGGGAGAGACCAATGTCTGATGCACTTATAACACTCCTTAGACCAAGTTGGAAACCAATGAAAACTTAGTTTTAGATCAAAAATTTGAAGAAAATTTTTAAATCAATCAATTTTAAAATTATGGGGCTACCTGTGCCCTGTAAAACACAGATGGACACTATAAGTGTTCATGACTTCCCACACTCTGTTACTTTCTGCATGTGTCTGTGTGAATTTTCCCTTCTGCCAGCTCAAACACCTGGGAAGTTCTAGGGAGCTGGAGGCTGAATCAGAGGTCAGCAGTCCTAAACGTGCCTCCTTCCAGATACTCAGTTTGTTGAGATATGAATTCCCATCTTGGACGGACTGGATTCTCTCCTTACAAGAAAGAAACCGTATTTGAGGCAAAGAGTGGTAAGAGCTAGGGCCCTGAGGGCACTGCCAGGACATCATGTCTCTGCCCAACTACAGCCCTGGGACTCTCCCCGCCTGCCCACAACCCACGAACCCAAAATATCCCCCCTTGGGCATCAGCCCCTGTTTCACTGACACCACAGCAGGTCTGGTGTCCAGCCCCTCCCAGATCTGGTCTGTCTGGCCTTGGGCCATGCTGACCCAGAATTCCTCATTTATATTTAATTCTTTTGGAAACAAATCAGAGTTTGTAAGCTTAGTTTTCTTATTGACCCTAAAATTCTCAATAAGTTAAGAAAAGCAAGAGAAAAAGACACGGTCTGCCTCATGCATTTCATGTGCTGAGCAATGGTATAGGTGATGCAGAAATAATGAGTTTTCTAGGCTTTAGTGATGAAATGGAAATATTAGAAACTCGTAGGTGCAAGAAGTCATTTGAAAGTTTTTTTACAGACAATTATCATGATGTCCTTGGATGCAATGCTTATTTTTCTGTTCCTGACATAAATAGGACATAATAAATACTAAGGAGAATGTCAATGCAATGCATGATTTATGTTGTTTTTAATATCTAGATTTCAGGAAAAAAATAGAAATTAGTTTTAAAGCACTCTGAATATATGTGCATTTTATGGATCTCAGTCAAATAGGCAAAATACACCCACATATTCATATAATACAAACACACTTTTTTCCCCTAATTTCAGACTGACTTTTAAAGCACTTTAACACGTAATGTAAAGGTTTGTCTGTTTTTTTTCCTGGAAAGGAAATATAGTCGATGCTAGGGAGCCCTCAGGAAGGAAGATGGCAATGAACTGATGGATAGACAGTGAACTATTTCCTGAAAAGTCATGAGAGCTGAAAAAAATGTTAGTTATCAAGGCTTCAGGCTTAGTAAAAGAAATACAAAGAATCTAAGCTGACTTGTCTGAATCACTGCAAAGAGTATGTACCTACTTCTTGTAGCAAGAAGACAGATTTTGTATTTTTCTGTCCACAGAACCCCACAGTTATTGTGGCAGAGGGAGTGAAAAAAGAAACTGAGGGAAAAGAATAGCTATTTTTCTCATCTTTCTGGTTCTGTTGTCTCACAGCTAACTGCTATAAGTAACTGGGATGAAGCTGTGAACACTGCATTTATGGACACACAGCATCTGGAACTATTGTCCGTATTTCTCCTCTGAGAAAAAGGACCAAAGGACCAAATTAAAACTGCAGTTTGAAACATAATTTCCAAACAAGATTATAATTGCAGTCTTCAACACCTTCACGATGGGAAGCAGAGGGGCAGGTACAGATCTTTTCACTCTCGTGACAGGACTCATGGAAATTACATGAAGCTGAGTCAAGGGAGGTTAAGGTTGGATATCAGGAAAAGGTTTTTCATCCAGAGGGTGGATGAGCATTGGAACAGGCTCCCCAGGCAAATGTTCACAGCTCCAAGCCTGACAGAGTTCAAGAAGCATTCGGACAACACTCTCAGGCACATGGTGTGACTCTTGGGGTATCCTGTGAAGTGCCAGGAGTTAGACTTGATCCCGATGGATCCCCTCCAACCCTGCATATTCTACAATTCTATTCTATGAGAATTATCAGAACATGTCTGCCTCGCAACTATGAAGTGGAAATCCATGACAGTCATTAGCATAACACACGAATATAATATGACTGCTAGTATGGTCCAACTGCTTAAGAATAACCTCAGCTACTTAAAGTGCCTCAAACTGATGCCTGCTATCACAGCCAGGTTATTACTTGTTTATCCAGGGCCACGGGCAAGTGAGGTATTTGCTCCTGTCTCTCAGCACAGGTTGTATTTGTTACAAGTAGCCCATGTCACACTTTCAGGCTCCTGATTCCAGTGGAAAGAACCCTTAATAAAGTAACATTGACAAGAAGAATAGAAATGCCACTTTTCCTTTGGAGAAATTAGGAGTTGAGAATGGAGTTTCAAACCTCACTAGAACTGGTCATTACTGACTTTTCTGAGCTAATGAGTAAGGAGGAAGAATCAAATCTGTTGTAACTTCACCTGACAACCAAGAACCTCTGGGACATGTAGACAGGATGCATATTTGTGAGCTGAAGAAGTATATTGTAAAGGGCCTGACCTCAACATGCTGTAGTTAATAACACTCCTTCTTATTTCAGAAAAAACCTCAAAAACTTAGGGACTTTTTCCTTCTACTCCTACTCCTATTCTCCACCTCCCACTCTTGACATATTATAAGAAAAATCTCAGACACATGATGGAACAGTTGATTTTTTTTTTCTATGACCCACTCAATCAGAAATTAAAAAAGCACCATTCCTAAAGCACCACAGTGTATAAGCAGCAGAATAAGCCTGAGTGCCTTTAGCACATTTGAAAAAAGTACTATAAATGAGCCTGTGTAATTTTCCTCATTATGTTGTAGATGCTACACAAAATTATGCACAAAAGATTTGTTTCCTTGGATTTTGTGGGAAGCAAATACTAAAAAAAAAACAGAGAAGTGGCCAGCAAGTGAATTTCACTTCCATGAAAAATGTAGAAAATAAATGTATCCTATAAAGTAGATAAAGTTAAGCCATCTTGCTTTCTGTCCCTTCCTCACACAAACTATTCAATAGAAAAAAGATCCTAAAACTATCCAGTAGAAAAAGATCTCTCTTGTAGATGGCTACACAGCAATACTAAATAATTCACTAGATCCTTCAGTAGATCAGCAGACCATGTTAAGAGAGGAATACCTTTGCCTTTTCCCAGTGTAATCACAAATGAATCTATATAGGAAAAAAAAGTACTATTTAATTTAATTATTAAAAAATGTTGCCTATATACTGAGGATTTAATAGGACTTCAGTTCAAGAGAAGTAAGTCCTAGAAAGTGATACGAAACTGCCAGCATTTTCAGGAGGAGCTGCTATTGATGACTATTGAAGAAATGAGACAATAATTGCTTAGTGAGTACACCTTCAAGTCTATATAAATCTCTGCTTTTCCAATCAGGGCAAGCCGTTCGAATTACTGATTTGTTTCTCTTCCAACAATACAACTTCGTTGTTTAGGCAGAGGTCATCCTAATTGTGAAACACTGCATGTCTCTTTGTACAGGTCCTATCAAAAAACTCAATCCCTTCAGTTCCACCTAGAGGCAGGAGCGCACAACAGCAGCAGGAACCACCCAGCCCGTACGGACGGGCCAGCAGGGACAGGTGACAAAATACGACACGTGTGGAATTACAAAAATATAAGTGTTATGGATTTGTGTCTTGGTGTCTCATGTTCAGATCCAGCTGAAGTTTTCCCTGTGTTAAAAACATGTGTAAGCCTGGTTCTGGGTAGATCCTCCTGTGGCTGAAGCATCGGAGCAGAGCTGCAGCCTCTCCTGCCGGCGCATCACTCTGATTACCCGGTCACTCCCTGTCATGAAGCCTGTACGAAGTGAGCCAGCTAGCTCGAGATGGGGACACATCCAAGTACATCCAGGTATATACTTGAGCCGAAAGTAAATCAGTGTGATCACGAGTCCCATCTCCTGAGGTGAGTTTGATCAACCTGAAAGTTTGGTTTGTCACAGGTGTCAAACATGAGTACCCGAAAAGTTCTGCTAAAACACACCTTCAGCTTGACTGTCTGAGCATTTTTTTTCTCCTGTATCTACAGAGAACTCTGGATTCTGTGATTAAGCTACTGGAAAGGAAAATGTTAAAATGACACAGCATTTCTGTGACTAAGTTTTTAAGCTTGTGAAAACACTAATTTTATTTTATGATTCCTGTTTTCCAGTATTAACATTAACACATACCATGGCACTTATAGTACTCTTCTGAATGTTATCTTAATGATAAACAATGGAGTTATGCGCTGCCAAATATACTCGGAAATGAATACTCAAAATACACAGTGCTGAAGTTCACACATTTGACTACACTTCAGACGTACTCAGCACAATATTTACAGGCCACACACCATTCGATACTGTCCAGTGCTGCTTGACAGATTTCAAGTTATGCTTAATTGTAGCCGATGAGAATCTTCCTGCATGTCTACTTAAATTTATTAAGACAAACATCATTATTGAAGACTAGTCAATAAATATGAAAAAAGTAATTTCTGCGCAAAACCATGTGTTGCTTATACTTGCATTCTTCCCTATGTCTGTTATTAGATATTAGTCTTCTATAGAGGTATTTCCTCTGTAAAACAGGAACAAGGGTTAATTCAACATTTCTAAGATTTAACTCTTCATTTTTCAGTGTACCCTCACTAGAAGTAGAACAGCTGTTCCAGAAATTTCTGATATAAGTTTTTTCCCAGAGAAAATGTTTCACTTAAGTTTGCCAAGATGAATAACCTATTAGATCAGATAACAATCCTTCATATCTTCAATTTCAACAGGAGAAACTTTAAGAAGGAACTATTATCTTTATTTAATTTTATTTTATTAAGTCAACTTATGGTCACTAAATCTAAGGTTATTTCATGTAAGTAACTACTATTGCTTGCCAAAACCAACTTTTGAAATGGCAACATGCAGCATTTAGTTCATTAAAATAAAAATTTCTATCACCTCTGGTGTGTCAGAATAAGGGGATCCTGTCATTTTTTCAGTACAGTTCTAAGTCATATTTGTCTCCCTACAAAGTTCAAAATAGACTCATCAAAGGTAAAATCTGACATTTGTATTTAAGAAGGATATCTATTTCATTAGATGATGCTCTATCAGCTTTTTCCAAATCAGTTTTGACTCAAAAAAATTTGAGATTACCACTTATTTCTTTGTCCTCCTCCACATTGCCATATTGTATCTGTGTGTCCTACTTTTGTCACTCAAGCTCACGAATGATGAACTCAGATTGAAAGTCTGTGAAGAAAGGGTTACTAGATTTTCTCTGCTCTGACTATCCATTCTGAAAGAGAAGTCTAAATGAACTTAAATTGTTAAATCTAGCAAAAGAAACTGAGACACATTTGGGAATAGCACTTATATCCACCAAGAAAGTAATGAGGGAAAAGAGTGGTTTAACCAGGACAACATTGACACGTGGACAAGTCACAGTCCATGTGTCACAGCTTTTGTGACAGAACTTTAATAATTGAATCTTATAACTTGATTGCCTGCCAAAGCTGGTCGGTGTATGCAGCGATCCACAAGGCCCAGTCCAATCCTGCTTAACACAGAGAAAGAAAACACTGTGATAACATTATTTTGAGATTAGACTCTCAGTAGTATATTGAATTCCTAGTCAACTTTCTCCTGCATTATTTTGAAAAGACAACTGTAGTATACATTAATTCTTTTCTGTGTTTAATTTCTGCAAATATGATAAAACTTTAATTAATGAATCATGTACAAAGGAAACGTTAGTGATTTACTTTAGAAAGAAAATGTTATGCACTTCAAAGATGTATCTGAATTTCTGAAGAACAGCTATCTGCAAGTAAACTGTCCTATGCTGTTACATACGACGTTAAAATCCAGATCAGTCTATCTTGAGTTTCTGTGGGTAAGGTGGAAAGTTGTTATACCCACTGCACACATTTTATGTAATAAATACATTTTTAAATGCAGTTACATTTGAAATTAAATTTATGAAGAAATATTGGACAGTTTAAAATAATTTATCATAGGGAAAGTTCACTAATAAAGAGACTCAGAACATCTGGATTCACAATGATTCAAAATTAATTTCAGTGTCTGATTTAATACCTCTTGCATTTATAGATGGTGAATCTTCCTTGACTCAAAAATATGTACTGGGTACCCTATATAGTCCATCATTTATAGAAATAGTTATATTTACTTAACTCTACATTTCTGAGTTGGTATGCACTTTCTGTTCTAACATTATATGTCCACTTTAGACATATAAGTCACAATGATAGTTTTGCAGTTGGTTCTCTTCCTGCAACTCTTAATTACAAACTGCAAACCCACCAGCAGGTTGCCTGATGAAGTATTTTGCCTGGTTATTTTCAATTTCTGTACAATTTTTACAGGTTTGTATAAGGTATAACAATTTGAAAAGAAAAAAACATTCCAGTATGATTGACAACTCCCAAAAGACCTAGCTAGGAGAATAAATTCAGCTATTGGAATCACCCAGAACCATAAGTAACTCTTAGTCAAATCTTTCCACTGTGGTATCTTTTACCCACATAACAAAAAGACATGACGTAACCATGAAGTAAGGAACAGTGTACTTGTTTGAAAACCTGATAGATGAATAGTAGGCTTTCTTCAGATAATAAAATGGACAGAGTTTTCATTAGCTTCAGAGATATTTAAGAAGTCAAATATCTCTCTAACTCATTCTATAGTGATAGGAAGTACTGTGCATTTTTTCTGAGCATCATGGCACTGATGTTTAGCACTGTCCTAATTTAACACTAATATGTCAAACTAGATCAGAAACTGTTGTTCAAATACCTAAATTCTGAAAGCATTATCATAAAAAGACAAAGATTAAAAAGAAGTATTCATGTGCTCTAAGTGAATATAAGGAAGGCGTAAGCTAAAAAATTGCTACAGAAAAATTAAGAAAATGAGACATAGGAGTTTTCCACAAAGAAGGAAAATTACATGTAGTTATTCATAATCCTTTCTAGAACACAAGAGCAAAAAGACAAATATTGGTAATTTCATAATCTACTAGAAAATATAGTAACACAAACACTTTATATTCCTAAAGAATGAACAAAATTTAGTCTATTCATACACAGTATAAGAAAAAGAAGTGGCCTATGACATTGTTCCTTATTATATTTAAGTCAAGCTATATGGTTATAAGTTATGCCAGTCAAACTGTGAAATTCAGTTATCTAAATTATTTGTATAATTTCATGCAAAAATATAAATCTAGATAGCTGAACAGATCTGTGTATTCTATAGCAGAGAGATAATAATTTTCTTGAAATCACATAGGAAGACCTAAGAAATGCAACATGACTGAAATATCAGGAAAAATATGGCTTACAAACAAACGTATATTTTGTACTACTAATGGACTGAAAAAGATGACTTCTTACAGAATTGCTGACTCTAGTTTTCTATGTTTTCTTTCCTGAAAGTCCCTCTGTATGAAACTGAATCTGTCTAATTTCACCTCAGGGTTACTTTAGAGATTTTTTTGAATGCCCACAATATGAATGTAGGAATCAACTGCAATATTAAAATAACTTCCCCCGCCCCCCGCCCCAACTTCCCTCTTAAGTCATTGTTGATAATCTAGAAAATATTTGCTCAACATTTCTATCTATTTTGTGTGGAAGACAGACAAATCCTACAATAAAAAAAATTTCTAACTTTTCAGTCCAAATTTATATATATCATAGAATCACAGAATATATGAACTTATATTTATATATTGATATATATAAGTAGATACATATTTCTGTATATGGCTTTTATTACTCAAAATCTAGAGGAAGGCAGGGAATTTAATTGTCCACATTCAGCATCTTCAATCAGATTCTTCCTTTAATGTGTCTGACATCTGCATTTTAAACACTGACTGGAACCACTGACTTTCTGACTGGGAGACCTCCCTCCACAACAGAACAAAAGAAACAAGTATCCAGACAACAAATATCCAATACAAGTGTAAATTGTGTGCACATATATGCAGACAGTAAACTATCTGGCTAGTACTTAGCAAGGGAAAAGTTGCTATTAATTCAGTCTTAAATACTGAATGAAATGCATTTCTAGAAATGTGTACTTAAGAGTAATTTTAATTGTATATCATAGTCTAATCATATATGCCATATGCATGAATAGTTAAAAAATTACTATGCCCCCAAAAAGTGTCTTTATTTTTGTCTAAGAAATGTTGTTCCTTTGCCATGATATAGCAGCAATTTGTCTTGGTTCCTGAAATAACTTGTTCTAGTTTACAGACTCAGAGAAAACTGTCCTGCTTGTTCTGAGCTGTTTCTACCACAGCTAGGCTGCTACCAGTATCCAAACCAGGAGCTGAAGGTAGTGTACATATATTGACTTAACATTGCAGTGACTAGGTGGAGAAATAGTTGGAGAATAATATTTTCCCTTTGCATTTGGAGATAGCTGGCATCTGTAGTGATACTAGAAATATTGTGATCAATGTTACAGAGCTCTTGATGGGAAAATCAAGGAAACTAGAAATAGCAAAATGTGGGATGCTTCTTGGTAAGTGCTATTTTGCAGTTCATCACAAGTACAACATCAAAATGTTACCATTAGTCACATATACTTGTTGCTGTTTTTATGCACACAAGAAAGACTTAAAACTGAGAAAACCAACTTCCAAGCTAAACAACAACACTATCATCATCTTGCTATTAGTATTTTCCTTTCTTAAAGAGAGGGTTTCCCTCCTTACTTTCAAAACCACACAGAATAGGAAACCAGCACAATATATAAACCAAAAAACATACTCTGGAAGTTTGCCTCTCCCTGCACACATATGGGAGGATCTGGAAGGTCTGAGGATATATGAGGGAGGATATAAAATAATTTTTTGAAATTATTCTAGCTTGATTTTTAACAAAGCATCTCAAAATTTCGAGTCTTATGTTGAAGACAACTTCAATTGTGCAAGCTTATAGACGGTCTTGAACATTTTCCTACTCTAGATTTCAGTTAAAAATATGTTTTTAAGCAATCTTAATCTAATACTTTGGCAAGATATGGGCCTCAAGAGAAACTATGAAACAGGAAAATCACATCTGAGAATTATTTCTTGGGTCAAATAAAACATCAAAATCTTTTTGAATTCCGTATGATTTTTAAAAGGCAGCAAACTTCTAGCATGAAAATGCCTCATTTGGTTCAGATCTGGACTGATTCCTTCCCAGAGAAACTGTTGCTGGGACGTAGGTATAAGAGAGTCATGTGTTTACATAACATAGTAATCATGGCATTGAGTATAAAATGCAGAAACCCGAGAGTTTCTTTGAACAGTGAATCTGGAATATTATGTGCTTGAGGACAGTATTCACAGCAGCTCCAAATAAAACACAGATAAATGAATCAATAGAAAACTGGTAAATGAAATGCTAAGAATTCCACTTAGTCGGTGCCTATGGGGATTGACACCTGAAACCACTTTCCATTCACAGATAACTGTGTCAAACAGATGACCGTCTGATTCCCTTTTAAATGAAGCTGCCAGAAAGATAGAAGGAGTGCCGTCACAAAGCACCTTTTACTTTAAAAGGACACACATGGATTTTAAGTCCTCATCAAACACATTGAGTCCAGAAGCATCTTATTTCTGGGACTGAAGATCACTCTTTACAAGCTGTTGCACTGTGCTGCAGTCTGCATATCACTATATAATTAATAGGGTCAGAAAATGACAAGCAGGGAGACCAATCCTAACCAAATGATGATGCCCCTTCCCTGGACAGTGGGAGAATCCTGTTTCAGGGACTTATATATTTGGCACTACAGTACCCCTGAGAGTTCACATGGCAGAAAGGGCAGCACTTGACTTTCAGGTCTTTGACTGAGCTTTTACAGTGAGAACAGGCTGTTTGTCTTTTGTTTGTTTGTTTTTAGTCATAAATCCATCCAAAGTTAAATGGAAGTAACTGAAAGAAAAGATGACAATCCATAATGCCATTCTGATGTAGTCTCTTTTCAGAAAAATGCTGTGTTTCTATTGCCCTTATTTGGATAAAGGGTTTCAGTGTATTAAATTATCCATTGTATCTATTGATGAATTTAGGTTTTGTTCAAGGGCTTCTAGATGCCTCTTCCGTAGTTTTGCTGAGGAAGAAAGTGTACGAGTAAATGAAGACTTTGAAGGTCAGTAAAACTATTAGAAATATTATTTTTTCCTGCAAAAATAGATCTCAGTTATAATAAAATCCAAAATTAAGCTACCTCTTTGTAATCATAAATGGATCTACTCATGTCTACTTAGATTCCCAAGCTTTTGCATGGCATTATTATTCTCTGTCCTTAACTGAGACATTCTTTTTAAGACAGAGGTACACTTGGTATTAAATATATCTGTTGTTTTTTTTTCCTTTAAACTTTAGCTACAGTTGTACTGTGGCCTTTAACAACCTACTTAAGTTTTCTTTCAGCAGATAAATAATAAAGAGACATTCAGTTAGCAAAGCAGGAGCTTACATTTAGAGAGAAAACCAGTGCCAATAATTTGACAGACAAGCTCATCTACTGCACAGGTACCAAACTAAACTCACACAGATTGAAGATAATGAGTCTACTCACATAACTAATTGGGAATGCATGTTATATAGCATTTGGCTATACTGTGGTTTTGTTTTTCACTAAAAATTTTTCCACTAAAAATTGGCAACAGGGCGTAATCTGTCCTTCTCTCAGTTGATGGTAAAAAATTTACAAGTGTCATTGACATAGCATTTTTTTAAAATTCCAGCATTTTCAGCCAGATGGAAAGCAAGTTGAAAACACAAGGTAGATTAAGAGCAGTATTAAAAAAATTACTGTGTATGTAATTTTCCCAAAAGATTGAGAAAAAAAAGGCACATAGACTGAAATAAAAATAGCTTTGGATAAGTATTTCTAAGTTGACTGATCGTATGCACAACAACAAAATAAGCAAATATTGGACTATTTGGTAATCAGAACATTTTTTTTCTGGAAAGAAATGATCCTTGTGTTATTCATTGCCTTTTTACTGCTGAAGTAACTTCTTGGGAGTTTCTACATGTTTCACTGGTTACATTATTGTAAAGGGCAAAATATACCTCAGACTAAAATTTAATTATTTTTACACATCCTTCTGGAAAGACTGCATAAAATGGAATAAAAAAACTGTGATTTAATGACCATCAGAATTTGTGTTCTGTACAGTGTACTGAAGAAGAGACTAAAATATGAGGTATAAGTGAGAATTGAGAGCAAGCAATACCAAACTTGATAGCATGTGAAATTCCTCATTGCACGGTACAGAAAAACAGGCTTGGAATATTTACAAGATGCAATTCATGAAAGTCTTGTTATAATCCTTCTGATAATGTTTTATTGTTAATTGCTACATAGTCATGTTTGCTGACACAGGTAATCCCTGGAATCAGGATGTTTGCACTTAAATGGGTTTTAAGCTGTAGGTGTGGGTGTTGTCTTGTGAAATTAATTTCAATTCACATGAGAAAATAAAGATGCCAGATCAGAGGGTAGGGCAAAAGGGAGTGTGATGTAAGCCATTCAGTTCTAGCTTCTAAATTTTAGAGTACATCACTCACTTCAATTAAGAAAGACAGTGACGAGGTTATTTTCAGTTTTTACCCTTTAGGAACCGATTTTAGAGGCAATCAAAACCAATGAGATATTGGTACTAATAAATCATGAGAAGTTTGTGTTCTTTATTTGTGTCACTACCCAAAATAAGACTAGATTTTCTGCTTCACAAATTTCAAACCTCCTAATTATTAAAAAATATGGCAGATGAGTTACATGGATTAATTCTTTGCCTGTCTAAACTCATAAACGGTACATGCATTTTATGACAGGAACTGAAATCTGAAGAAACAGAACTGCTTAAAACCACACAAAATATTGTGCTACACTAAAAAAAAAAAAATAAAAAAAAAAAAGAAAGTGATGTCATATATATGAAATCCAGGGCTCATCTGCACTTCAATAATACAAAATATAGGATCTACACTGTTTCTAAACAAATACTGGAAAATCTGTTCAACACCAATTATAGCATTCACAAAGTTATGCAAGATTATAGTTTTCAAAATCCCAAAAGTTAAATAACAGACCATTTTGCATTCTTATAACAGCTGTTGTAATGAGAATGGATTGAGTATGTGCTTCTTAACCACCTTCATTGCAATTTCTGCTTGTTAACTGTGATAACACAATGGAAGGCTGATAATATATTAAAGTTCCTTCACTTCAAAAGTAGTCTGTAAAGAGGGCAGAAAATGCCTCAAAAAGTGCTTTTAGGAGCATAATCAGCCTTTTAGGATCAGAAATTTACATTTTTTACTATCTTACCTAACTGTGGAGGTAAGGCAAAACATTATTTTGTTACACCCTGATTCTCAGATAATGTCTTAGTCCCAATGAAGACTCATTTCTCATTTTATTTTATTTAAAAATGTCTGTCAAATAATTTTATATTTCTATTATTAACTTTATTGAATGCATTGCCTGTCCTCTGACAAGATACTACTATCTTGTATATTGTCATTGGAAGTTGTTTCCTTCATAGAGTTAGTGATTGTCACTACATCCTTATCAATGAACTTATAAAGCTGGAAAATGTCTATCCTCAAAGATTACAGACTTTACATGTTATTTTATTTCTGAACTTCATTCTATATCCTATTCAGTGAGAGCAATGTCAATCGCATATATTCAGTATTTTGAATTATGCTTATTATTTTTACTTTTGCTTGCAAGGAAAGCAGCTTTATGAGATCATTATTTATAGTCTGATGGTCAAGGGTATCTCTTGGAAAGACAAAGATTTTAACTTTAGGTTATTTTATGGAAGCTCACCCTCACCTCTTTATTAAGTAGGTGTTTGCCTCAAAGACATAATTTGAAATCCACATCCTGAGGCAGAAATTGATATATAGGGCAGAATTCAGACTGGAATTGAAACTTCTAAATTTAGGTACCTATAGGTATGCAGAGTAGTTAAGTTTCCGTTAGTCAAAAGAGATCTTGTCAGTACAATCTACAGAATCTAGAGGACAGTTTATATTGAGTATATGGTACCAAATAACAGTGGCACTTGCAGATAGATATACACATCAGAGTCTTTTCATTTTTTCAATCTTGCAGTAATTTCTGCTGTTAGCAATTGATTTCCTACATACAGTACTACTAGATATGTCTTCTGTCTATGTCTTCACCTGCTTTGAAAGGCATAGTTTTCTTTAATTTTCTGTAGAAATATCCTGAAATTGTTCCACGTGCCTGTATTAAGATATCTAAACTGAGTCTATAATATTAGCCCTTAGTTCTAGGGTCGAACAAAACACATTTGAATATTGAGTATTTCCAGTTTCTGAGCTCTATGCAGATTTCTGTCTCAGCCTGCTTAACAGAAAAGGGTAGGTGGCTTGCTTAGTTGCTGTGAATCACTTCTCGCAATTCTGACCTCTCACTTGGCTGTCCAGGACATTTTGACATCAAGTTTAAGGAAAAATTATCTTGCTGCATTCAGTGCCCTATGTTTTAGACTCCTACACTTAATTTAGACACTCTTGATACGTAGTAAATAATAATAAAAAAGTGCTTGAATATTTTCTCACATTAAAAAATACAATTCTCACATTTTTATCAGCTTTTTTTTTGTCATTTGTAAAATGCCTCATCTTAAGCAAAATCAAGCAAAAAAGAAATCCAGAAGAGAAATGACTAAAAACTACAGTTGTAAAGTTGGCTGCTGGTGACTGCACTTCAAATACAAACAGTATCAAAACTTATTCACAACTCCAAAACGTTGACTTGGGTATTCCTTGGTTTTGTGGTAAGTATTTTGTCAGAAACAGTTGGATTAATCAAAATAAACTGAAAATGTAAATGTCTAGTCAAACCAAAGGAAAATTAGCTGTACAGGTTTTAAAATGACATTTGGTTAGCAATTTGAGCTCGCAGCAGCAAGAAGAGGTTGTAAAAGAAGAGTATCTCTAAAATAGAATCCCAGTATCTATAGAAACTCCATACACATCAGAATGTGTTAGAAAGGGCCTTCTTATCTCGCTTCTAATTTTCCCTGGTTCTTCCGCACAATTGTATGAACAAGCAACTTCTGTGTTTTCCTGAGATTAAGATGGTTTTTGTCTGGGATT
Source organism: Serilophus lunatus (assembly GCA_013399895.1). NCBI lineage: Eukaryota > Metazoa > Chordata > Aves > Passeriformes > Eurylaimidae > Serilophus > Serilophus lunatus. The sequence goes on from VXBA01005349.1 coordinate 648,976, forward strand.
CCAACTTGTATAATCATTCTTAGATAGTTGTGCACCCACACACTAGTTTTTCGTGTTTCCTTCAAATGTCTCAGAAGAGATGTTGCTGTTTTTGCAGAAAGGTGAGAACGAAGCCAAGATCATGTGGGGCCTTTTGAAAGTGCTAGACATTCTCTAGACTAAAGAAATATGGGTAATTCTAGAGGCTAGGTCAAAGAGTTGTGGACCTAGAAGCGCCTTCTTCTCTAATTTTGGCTGAAATACTGACTCACTGTGATATTTAGACATCAGTATATTTCCTGGACTGACTATGACGAAAACTTCTCTATTTACTGGAAAAACCTCAGAGGAAAAGAAGATTGTGTCTGATTAGAGTTTTTGTTTTTGTAAATCAATTACAAAAATATGAGAACAGTCATTTGTCCAGGCAAAGTAAGTAAGGAAAGATAGACAGACACATAGACAGACAGACCGCCAGACAGAGAGATATTAACAGGTGATTTTGGTAAATTTAGCATAGTTCTTTTCTCTGCATTTACAATGAAGATGCAGAGTGTATGTTATTTAGTTTAAGATCGGTACATATTACTCTACATATATAACATTAAAAGCATGTAGAACCCGACATCACATAAATATGTATTAAAGTATGCAGAGCATATTTTTCTGAGCAGTACAATAAAGGGATGGGCGCTTCATATTTTCAATTGTACTTCTTGGAGGAGTGATGGTGAATATTTTTACGTGTTTTATTCCTCAAAGATTTTAATCTCTATGTGCACATGAAATGGTGAAGTATGTGTGTAAGCACGCACACAATTTGTGTACCTAAAACATCAGATGTTTGACTGTCCACTTATAAGAAAAAGGTGAAGGAAGGGAAGAATGGGCCAAAGATGCGATGTGCATAGAAAAGATGCTATTGACTTTTTCCTGTATATGCTATAACTTTTAGAATATAAACTTCATTAAAAAGAGATTACACTAATTTCTGTATGCTGGTGACTCTTGCTTTTTAGAATTCCCATACTAGCTGCATGGCACCATATTGGCTAGATCCAATCAGAAATTCTTTAAATGAAGTTGTATCTTTTTTATTTCAAATATTTTTTGCTTGTGTTATTATCTGATATATATTTACATTTTAAGCTATTTTTATATTAGTTTAAAACCATAGTTTATTTGTGTGAATAGCCATTTAAAACTGATCAGATATTCAAGAAATTACACACTGGCATTTGAAAAGGACATTTAAGAGCTCTATATGGCAGCCAACATTTCAATCAGGAAGTAGTACAAACCTAAAGGATTTAGTTTTAAATCTGGTCAAAATAACATACTCTTGACAGGCTAACCATACAAACATATTAGTTTTATTACAAGGAATGCTCTTATTTTTCTGGTTCTCTATTGCTCTATAGGCAATCTCTTAATTCTTGGCATTCATATTGATGGAAATTCTTGATGTTCATGTTGATGGAATCACTCTTGGATTTGTGCCAGTACCTGTGGTGTGATTCTAGTTCCGTAGTCTAAATCTGGTACGTCGTTTAAGCGCTGACCTTCTATGAATCTATTGGTATACTTGACATCAGGATTATATTTATCTTAAGTCATGAACTTACAGTAACATGATGGCATTGTAAAGCATGCTTTTGATATATGCAAAGATATTTTGCTCTGCTTCCATGGTTATGGCTAGATAGAACACAGAAGACAATGACCAGGAATGGCATCATTAGGATAATGACACAGCATTGAGAATCCTAACTGTAGCCTGCAAAATTTAGAATTATATTATATACTCCATTACTTAGAATAATACCATGGATTGCAGAATGTTATCTCCAGCACGTGCACTTGAATGCATATGTATATTTTATTTAGTTAACTAGCTATGTAAGAAATCTCTTACTCAACATTATCAGAGAAGATGATGATAACATTAAAAACTCATCACAAATACACCATGCTTCCAGCTAAAAATCTATTTAGCAATAATCTAGTGGCTATTCAACACAACTGGGACTTTTTTTGTGAAATTGCTGTGCTTGGAGCTGTTCACTGAGCGTATTACTTTCCACTTAAATTTGCTTAAATCCTGATATACATTTGTATTATTCTCATTAAGGTCTGGCCACACTGAATAGCTTAAGCTTAATGAAAGATCTTCTATGCAAATCAAGTGATAAACTGTACAAATGTTGTCCTTGCAATCATTACATTATTTAGAATTTTAAGTGATAATTCCAAAACATTACTTTTAATATTTTATCCCTGTTCCTGGGCATTTCAATTTCTACAGCTAATTCACTTAATATCAGGCACATTCCTTTAAGCAAGTGTCATGTTTTTTCAAACACAACTTTGGCCTCTAGTGTTTCTGTTTTAAAGGAATTCAACCAGCTTAGCTCAAAGAAGAGAATGGTAAACTGAATTTTATTCTCACTAAGCAGAACAGGGCTGAACTAAATACAGGAAGAACATGGTAAACCTACTCCACATATAACCCCTCATAAACTGGAAGACAAATGTAAGTTCATATACACGTTATGCTTTCTCTGTGCTGAAATGGAGTGCATGATGAACTAGCCTCACTTAATGACTTGATGTTCTCTTGATCTGTTTACTTGCTACACACTGAAGAACTGCTTATTCAGGAGGAGACTTTTAAGTACCACAGAAAATAATACGGAATGGAAGTATGGATAACTAAAGGGAGGATCAACAAAAAGATATCAAGAAACTGTTATATTTTATCTTAGATTTTGCAATATGAGGCAAGTGCATGGCTACTGCGCTACTAATATTTTAATGCATTTTTCTGAATATTGGGATGCTTCAAAGAATGTAAATCATAAACTCATCTTCCCTATCCATTTTGAACTGAATTTCTTGTCTAGATTCAAATTCTGAAAACATGACTCATGAAAATACATTTTAATAAAAGTAGACTCCATAAATCAACCATAGAGAAACACATTTTCTTTCCCCCTCAAAGGTTTATTTTGCACCAAACTGAACTTTTCCAAAATCTGAGATTGAATAATGATCAGATTTTGTCAGCGAGGACATAGACATTGATTGACGTCATGGATAGGCAGGTAAAGGTCTTTGCTTCCCTCTAGTGACTGGTCCAGGAAGAGATTAAACTGAATCCACTCGTCTTGCTCAACTTTGGCACAGAGATTCAGCAAAAGATTAATTATGTGTAGAGACACACGTGAGGTCAGTGAGATGATGATACAGCATTCCAATGTGTATGCTTGTGATAGCAATTGATAAAATATGGCAGAGGTACACTGGGCATGTGTTTGACTGGTTTTGATGGAGTTTTACAGTTTTATCAGGCAAAAATAGAATTTCAGTGCTGACAATTCAAGAACAACTGGTGGAGTTGGAAGATGACCTCTCGCATGCATTTCAAAATGCTATTTCAAACATTATTTAAAGTCAATTTGCCAAAAAACACTACTTGTAGTAATACAGAACAGACTTCAGTGATTTACATGATGCTGGATTTATCAGAGAGAATACTTATTAATTCAGGAGGTTTAGATCCACACATTTTGAAGTAAAGACAAGCAAACTTATACTCTGCAAGAGCTAAAAATATTATTGTATCATATTCTCCTTATCCTACTACTAAAAGTAGGTATTTATCTTTAGTTCAGCTGCACTAGATCTGTTGGATAAAAAGAGCTAAATTCTCCAGAACAGGCAATAGTCATGAGGTCATCAGAATGAATGAGAAAAAAAATAGAAATATCATTATTAAACTATTCAAACTTTTGATAACTGCTTCATGGCAGGGAAATGACACGGGCTTTGAGAGCAGCTAGGGTTCATTCTCAGTTAGGAATCAGGAGTTTCGAACTCTGACTCTGCCAGGGTTTGATGAGTGACCTTGGACAAACAGGTTTGCTTTCATTACGGTCGTCTCGCCTATCCGAAACAAGGGAGGATGATACAAACATCTGTGTTAAATTGCTTTTAAAACTACAAGTGTAACAAACTTTAACAGGCACATGATTTAAATGATAAAGGTTGCTAAACTTTCGCAGCTGCAGTTGTGCTATATTGTACTTTCACAAGCTGTATTTGATTTGGTAAACACTGTTTTCTCTACAAGTCAGCCCTAGGCCAGCACCTCACATTATCTTTGACTTAGTAACATATATGAATTTTTCCGGAAATATATATACAAAATCAAATAATGACTGATATTTTTCTGTAGTGAAGTTTATTCAGACTGCCCAATTATCTTCTGTCCTCATTATGCACTAAGAATCTGTCAAAAGTCCAATTCAAATGTTTAAATTTGATTATGAAAATACAATCACCAGTTCCTTTTGGTCATATTTCAGAATTTTAATTACCTGATGTTACAAGAAACCACTATTTTTAGTTTGTGAAAATCTACATTTAGATGAGGGCAATAAATAGTAATTGACTTCTCAACAAATGGAGTTGATTAATCACCCAGTAAAAGTTAAAAAGAAAATTAACTTATTAGCAAGAATTAATTTGATTTCCTTTTTTTGTTATAAATCTCAGCACACCATGTAAGCTCTGTTCATGGCTGTGTAGGTGTTAGTGAAGAGCAGTGTTATAAAGAAGCACCAAATTATAAATTCCTCCCATATATACTGATTCATTTTGTGTGTGACTTAAGCAAAGAAAATTTTGGTCTGACTCTATTTGAACATAAAGATGCTCCATTTTATATTTTACAGTATTTTAGAACTCATTTTCTGCATTACAGTATAATCTTAGCAGTTTGCGAATTTAAAAAAAATTAAAATTTAGGTGTTGCATAGCTTGAGCATGGTTTGCCACTTGCTCTGATCTGACTCTTGGTTGTCTGCAAGGAAGTTTGGATCAAGACTTTCATTCCATTCTGTTTTAATGAAAACAACATGGAAGATTATCAGGAACAAAAGACTATTTAGCATGCTAATACACAGGTTCCACTATGGAAAGTTCTTCCTAAAAGTAGACATTCTATGAGGCATTTAACTTTTCAGTAAGTTTATTAATGAACATAAGCATATAAGCCAACATGGAAAGAGATATTTCTGCTGTGAAAAATGTGACAGAAGCAAAGTTTTACTGTAAAGCTGGACCAAAAAGTCTGACTGAAGTCAATGGAAGAAGCAAAGTTTTAGCTGAAATATATTTCCAAACTATACTTACTCTAATTCAATTTCCACTGTATCTTTCTGATGACAAAAACAGTACTACTGTAAAGTAATATAAAGGCTACTATTCATAATTCCAGAGGCAAATTATGACTTAGAACATTTTAATTATTTGATGGTTAGCTTGACGTATTTTGACAAAACTTATGAAGAATCATCTTGAATGTATTTTCAAAGGTTTGCAAGGCTAGGACAAAAAAAGCCAAACAAAACCTCAAATGGATCATCACACAAGTTTTAAAAATCAAAGTGGAGAGGAGAGAGACACAGCAGAACAATGTTCCCTAGCAATTTTATCAACAGGCAACAAAATACAAAAATAGTTTTGCTGTTATGCATACAAGGTTATATTGTAAAGCTGAGTCCTATTTTGCCCTAGAGGCAGAAAATCACAATTAACTGGTAGAGTCTTCTTTATTTGCATTGAAGAAATTCCTTTATAGACTATTTCTCTAGAATTGTAACCAGGGACAATGGGAGAAAAATAATTAAAAGCTCTAGGGGATAATTAAAAAAAATAGCAACTGTTAACTTTTTTTCACCCTCTTTTTAATGGAGGATGTTACAATATGCCTAGAGTGAAATTGTGAAGATATGTAAGTGTATACAATTCATCATTAGTCGTATATAGGTATTCATAATTTCACATAGCTTTAGGATAGCAAATCTAAGCTATTGGCAGTGTAAATTTGTAGAGTAATGGAGGAAAAAAATAGAGCAGATCTACCACCTACCTTAAATTAAAACTGAACAGGTTAAAATTCTTGCAATATTAAAAATTTCAGCTAATTGCATTGTAGTTCTGCCAACTGTATAGTCAGCAGGCACAAACTATTATGAGCACACATATGGACAAATAAAACGCTGTCATACTGTTATAACATCCTTCTGCAGCAACTGGCAGAAAAGAGCCTTAGAGTACTAAAGCCCTTTCCTTACCCAGTGCTATGCGATGTCATGTTGCACCACATACAGATGTGGAGCACATCGGCAACAACTGATTCTGTCCTGTGGAGAACACATGTGCTTACATTATGTCCAACACATTTCTAAAAGAACAAACAGCAGCTGCCCTGTTTTGCTAATGAGTTGGTGACTCAGGAAATTCCCATGTGAGGAGTTATCACCTCCTTCCGGTGACTCATGTTTACCCCACCTTCCATGCCCTCATTGCGGTGGTGTTTGCTGAGGGTTGCATGTAAGGGTGGTACTTCTGATAGTACTGTGGCATTTACTTTTCCAATCTCTCACTGTGTTTTGAATTCTGTACCCTGGTTTAAGGGTCCAGGAGCTGGGTCTTCTAAGACAAGTAACTGATTTTGTCAGGCCAAACTTTCATGGATCCTAGAGATCCATCTTGCTGGAGTAGAGCTAGTTTTTTTCACAGTGGCTAGTGTCAATTTAGGTTTTGGAATTGTGCTGAACACAGGGCTGATAATATAGAGATCTTTTTGTTGCTGCTGAGCCAAGGCCTTTTCTACTTTTCATACTGTCACATTGGCAAGGAAGTTGGGTTTGCATGAGATGTTGCAAGGAGACACAGCTGGCACAGGTCACCCAAACTGATCAAAGGGATATTTTTAGCTTATGACATCATGCTCAGTGGGGGGAAGAAGGAGGAAGGGTGGGACCTTTTGAGTGATGGCACTTGTCATTCCAAGTGACCATTGTGCGTGCTGGAGGTGGCTGAACACCTGCCTGCCCATGGGAAGTAGTTCCTTGTTTTGCTTTACTTGTATGCACAGCTTTTGCTTTCCTTATTAAATTGTCTTTATCTCAACCCATGGGCTTTATAGCTTTTACCCTTCTGATATTCTTCCCGATCCTACTGGTGCGGGAGTGAGAAAGTGGCAGTGTGGTGCTTGGCTATCTGGGGTAGAACCATGACATCCATACAGTCTGTTGTGGCACCTATCACAGATACAAGCATCAGAGATGGCAACAAAGTGCAACTGTTCAGACTACCACAAAAAGGGCATTCTATAAATGAAAATGTATGCATGCATACAAGAATTCTTTGATCCCCTGTGCTTATAAAGCCTTATCCAGACAGACATAAAACAAAACAGTGCTAGGAAAAAAAACCCTAACAATGATATGTCTAAGACTTAGTTTTGGCATGGTGACAAAACACACAGAAACAGTGTTAAACAGTGGTAAAAATAATAATAAAAAAAGAGATGATTGGAATCAGCTCCTCAACCCATGATTGTTTTCCTAAATAATATGGCAGAGTTCCAGCAGGACATATTGTGAATAACACACTCCAGAGGAGCTGACAGTTCAGTCAGCATGGGCTGCTTCTATAGGGCTGAAAAGTGTGTTTCAAACTCCTCAAGTAACTTATATAAAGAAAAGATTGAAGGGACGGTCTCTGAGGCCCCCAATTAAATGCATCTAACTATTGGATCACTTGCTGGTTGAAACTGTCTTTTCTGTCTCTCTACCCTTTCTTCTTTCCTTTTCCATAAAAGTAGGAGAAACAGGAGAAAAAATTTCATGCTTTGTTTCATCTGAAAATCTTTAAAATCACTTCTGTGGGGTAGGAAATTCATTTCAAGCATCTGAACAACTCCTTCTTTTCTGCGGACTGAAACACTGAAATTAATGTTGCACAAATAGTTCCTGACAGCATGGAAAGTTTGCTCATGCCAGACAATGCAAAGCAGAAAAGACACAAGTATTTTTGGAGTTTTTCGTTGATTGGTTCAAGGAAATAAATTGTTTTTCTTCAGAATGTTCATTACCAATATTGCATTTTCTCATGCACTGGAAGGAGAAGCATTCAGTATCCTAAGACTTTACTGAAGGCAACATTTAGGATACATTTACTGAAATGAATAGATCAAAACATCACTCAGATTTCTGAGGGGGAAAAGTCGCCACTTACATACAACTCAAGCTACCAGCTTTGTGTAGGGAAGGTGGAAATATCAAAGGAAGCACCAGAACTCATAAATAATGTGGTTTCAATCAACAGACAGATATGCTCTATATTTTGAGATAATCAACTGAAATAAAATGCTCAATTATTGGACAGTTTAATACATGACATAATATTTTATTCTTTAATTGCACTGTCTTAATATTATACATACATTTGACCAGCTGCCTACAGAAAAGGCACAAGCCTGCCAGCTCGATAAATGAAAAACCTTCTAAAAATAATCAAAGGGAAGAATCACCAAATCTCATAAAATAGATAAGAATAAATAAAGGAATAAATTCCTACACTGTAACTGACTAATTCTTGACTTTTAGAAAAAAATGTAAAAATAAGAAAACAAGCCACCAGGAACACAATATAACCATGGACACCTAACTAATTATTTGTTGAGATTTTAAATAATAGGAACTGAGTCAGCATTATAGAGCTTTCATTTAAAACTTACAGCATCAGAATACAAATTCTGAAATATTCCCGACTATATAAAAATATAGATTAAACGAGTCAAACCAAAAGGAAACAGCATTACAGATATAAAATTTTGAATAATCTTATGCCCCCACAGCTAACACTATAGATGTTTTTTCCAAAGGGATGGAGGAAAAAAGTAGAAGTTTCCTCTTGCTATTGCACACTCAGGTAACAGATAGTGTCACATTTTCATAAAATAGCATATACATGTGTAAAACAAATGACAGTGATGTCCACGCAGATCTTCCTGATGCACCACATCTTATTGAGAATATTTGAGGGCTTATATAGCCTTTAAAAATGGATGCAATCCTCAAGACTATCTCCAATTTTAAAGTATTTTAATATCTTCAATAGCTACTGTTAAATAATATGCCTAGAAAAGACAGCCTTCAGAATGTGTTTTACCCTCAAAACCTCAGACTATTTTAAGTAACCTTTATGAAAATATTAATTTTCCAAAGTTCACTTTTTCATCGAGTTTCTGACCCTACTGAAGCTGGTGCTTACATGTAGCACTAAACTTCTCTATAAACGGCACTAAGACAAATGTATAAAAAAACAACTGGCAAGCACAAAACACATTTTTTTTTGATTACTTCACACATTCATCCCAAATACCTGCATGAAAGCTTTTAATCACATTGCTAAATCCACAGCATGGGGTTTTTTTTTAGTAGTCTAATTCCACGCAAATATTCCTTTCAAATTCTGAACAGTAACAGTGAAACCAGAGTGTGTGCTCTAAACACACACTGCTTAAAGTAATGCACATAGAAATGATAGACAAAGCACTGTACACTCCTGTGTAAGCAAAACATTGTAAAGAGGAAACAAAGAACAAGTTCCAAACCTTTTGTATTCCATGTGCTCATAATAATGCACAGTATCAAGTCTTTCATGTGCTTTGTTCCACAGATTTCATAGAAATTGAGTACTATCATGACGGTGGCAAATAATGGTATTATGACTCTTTTGCAGAGGCACAGACCATGCTACTACTTGTATTTGGAATGATTTATAATAACATGTCTAAAGTTTCTTATTTCTATACTACAGTGTTGTTTCTCAGCCATCAGTGTACTGATGTAAAACCAAGCTCAAATTTAAAAGCACTCACAAAATCACATGCATACAATTTCTAACACTAATTGAGATGTAGCACAGATGCAGATGAGTCTATATGTAAAATATACCTGGATAAGAAGTACAACATCATCTTTAAAAGAAGATGATATGGCAACTATATAGGGATACTTCTTGAAACACTTAATCTGCATCTACTCAAAGTTCACCTTTACTTTTATGGAAGATTTACTGTGAAAGATTAATGCAGCAAATTACAACTGCACAAACATGGGATTCTTTTTAAACTACACTGATTTTACTGCCTTACTTTTATACATTTCCTTTTTTTTTTGCTGTAGAAGGAACATACACTGAAGTAGCAGAAGACTGATAGTAAACTTTCACTCCTTAGTATATAGCTATCATTTTAATAAACTAAAATGAAAATTTGAATCAACTAAAATGAAGATTGCTGTGGGGATCACATTTGAAAATTGTATTTCTCCCCACAGTAAGAGAAATGGGAGCCGTCCTTAGTTATTTGTTTCATCATTTACTCACTCGCTTGTTGCCCAGCAACTACCATCAAAGAACTACAGTTCTTAGACATCCTCATTTTAATCTTGAAAAAGCAGATTAGAATTACTATGTGAGTAATCTCTTCCTGGTGAGATCTTGTATTATTTCAATTTACATAGCTGTAGAAAGGAAGACAAGTGACTGGAGAATTGAGTACTTTCACTCTGCCAAAGGTTCATTTTCTGTGCCCTCGTGCCAACCCTGACCAACTACTTAAATATCATTAGTTACTTGGCATATTCGAGAGATAGCAATAGAAACAAACAGCCATCACTTACATTCTTGAATCATCCCACAGCACACAGTAGGGATTCAAAGTGCCCTAAGAAGACAAAATACAAAACTATTAGTTAGAAATATACAAAAATATGTGTCATTCTTGACCTAGGTCTCCTCCTACAAGATTATCCTTATAGTCCGATGAATTGATGCTACTGAAATGGTAAAAGCTTAAGGTTAATTCTTATAGAATATTTATAAAAGAACTTGAACCTCAGAGCAGAGTACTTCTGCATTCTCTGCTTAGATAAGGTAAGTACAAAATTGCCTATTTGGTATACCCCAGTAGAAGTGAAATATGAGATAAAAGTTAATCTCTTAAGAGACTTGACTGAACACCTCTGCTGTGTTTAGAAGCAGAACTTTAGACCCCATGGGAACCTGGATGTCAAAACGAGTAATGCCTTTAAAAATTTTAAGCAAAATGTTTGTAGGCTGACATTTCAGATGACTCCACATTCAATACCCAAAGGATTTGTCAATTAGGTCCTATATCAGCAGAGATTTTTTGCTTTCTCTCTAAATATATATATATATATATATTTATCATTTTTAAATGTGGCCGAGCTTTATAATCCCAGGTCCAACCCCTTCAAATCAGTGGAAGAATTCTGATTTGATTTAGAACAGGATGGGAATCTAGTTTTATTACATATCATTGAACTATGGGGAATGTTTTGGGAAATTGAAAAATCTTTCTTATTACTCATGTTTATTTTGCTGCCTAGGAAGAATTGAGACAAAATTAAAATTAACTCAGATTGATTTAGAAGAACTTAAAACTGCAAAACTATATTACTGTTCATCATAAGCATTGAGTATTCCCAGAAATCAGAACTATGTAAAAGAATTACATAAAATACAAAATAAAAATATATTTTTTTAAGTAATTACAAGTGATGCAAAGAAACAATTACCATTTTTTGTATGTCAATGTTAGTGAACAGTATAGATGCAGTAGTTATAAAGATAGTTTCAAATAAACAAAGCACACCTTAACATTTCATTCTAAAAAGTGTTTTATTTATAGAAAAAATATGGCAACTTATGAAGTAAAAGTCTATTAAATATTTAAATTATTCCAACCATCTCTTTGTCAAGATAAAAAAGGTCCTTCTGAAGATGCTTGTGAGAGAGGCATTTAGGGAAACTTTGAACCTCTACTTCAATATTTTGCTGACTGCATTGAATTTTATGAGTAGAGTATAAATATTTAAAACCAACATATACTTATGGCACTTTATATTTACATAGCACTGTACAAACATAAATAAAGGATGCTCCATTCCCTGAAGTATTTATAATATAAAGACGAGGAAGGGGAAGAGGGCACAGGACAAAGCTCTGGATAACAGGCTAGCTGAGATTCACAGGTCAGGTCCTGAATCACTAGCCAAGAGCTTTCAGATGCATTGATGGAAGAGAATATATAAAGAACAAAGAAAAACAGAATGTTGGTGTAAAATTAATTTGTTCTTAAAGTATAATTTTATAAAGTGTGTTAATCTGTATCCTAAGACTGAGTGAAAGAGTTCTACTTACAGTGTGATAGAACTATATACATATTGCAAAAGTACACCAGTAGCTGCATCATAATAAGGCTTTATGTCTTAGACCTAAGACCTCTCTTTCCTAGCAGTGGACACCATACAGTTTATACTTGCTATTCCCACAGTACAAGTAGAATGAATACAAAAACACTTTCATAAAAAGTGTCAAGTATAAATAAGTCTACAAAATACAGGGAAATAAAAGCCTTTGCAGAAAACTGAAACACAATAGAACTGCTGTCAGATCATTCTCTTTGAAATTTATTCAAATAAAAAGAAACAGTATGTTTGGCCACTGCAGTCACTAATGAAAGATTAAGCAGAAATGTAGAAAGCACAATAAATATTACTCCTGTTCCTTAACGAAGTCTTGTGTGAGGCTTTGCTCCACCAGGGGTGGCAGCTTGCCAGGGCACAGCAGCCCTTCAGAATTTCTTCCTCTTTTGATACCCTGATCAAACACCCTTCAAGTACTGCGAGGACCACAAGGAGCCTGTCACTGTATTTGCTTCTTTACTCTTAATCTCTTACTCCCTTTTCAACACTTTTTCTGGATCTGGCCTCTTGGCGACGTCTCCTCACCACTGCTGTTGAGCTGCCTCCAAGAGCCATTGTTCTCAGTGAGGGCAGTGCTCTTACCAGTTAATTACACAGCTGCAACTAAGGAAGCAGCTACTGTGACCATTAACATTTATGACTGCTGCAGTACTGATTTATATATACACTGCACTACATTACTTGAGTATCTCAAAAATAGACACATGTGTGTGAGTGTGTATGCATATGTACCTCTGCCTAGCATATAAAACTGGATTTTTGAGAGATGATTAGCAACTTTGACAGCTATCCAGCACTGCGCCAACTGAGTTTTGTAGCCAGGGTTTTCACTCTCAAAGTTTGATGTCCTATACTACTGCTGGCTTGTTACTTTAGTGTCCCTGCTGTAAACTTTTGTGCTGTCAGAAGGTGAGAATTCACATTCTCTCTGTAGCAAATAGGATTTTGTTTGAGTTGTGCATTTTTTAAAAGATTGCTTTTGTGTCTCTTTAATGAAACTACTGGAAAAATGGGATCACAGTGCATAAGACCAAATATGTGCTCTAAATGACACATTGGAACACACATTCCACTCTGACTGTATATTGTATTTGGTTTTATCTACAAATCCAAATACCATGCAGTATTTCAAACAACATACAGAATTGTGATTTGCAGTTCTTAAAATGAAATAATCCTCCAGTTTTATTAATAAACTGGTCAGGTTTTCTATAACATTTTTCATATAAAATGAAGAAATTATTATAATTTTTGAATAAATTAATATGTTATGGTTAGTTTTAATTTTAATTCTTTAATATTAATTTCCTTAAAATGACCCATTTACCCATCTTTGTTTCCTAATCTCTTATCCACTTAATTAAGTCGGTGGATAAGCAGGTGAAAGAACACATGTGTCGATATACTCCTATATATTAGTACGCATGCTCTAGAAAATGCTTAAAAAATTAGCCATTATGTCAATTTGCAAAAAAAGTTGTTCTGAATAATAAAGAGAATTTCAAGAACAAAGGTTCGAAAAGAACAAATATAACAAGGAGATCTTCAAATAATCAGATGAAAGAGAATATCTGCATTTTATTTTCTAATAATGAATGTATTTAACTGACTTATTAGTTAATCTGTGAGCTATTAATATGTAATGTTCAAACACTAAAGATATATTAACAATAGTTTTATCTTTCTGTAGGTGACATAAAGCTTTTCCTATGGTGATATATTACAATCAAGTAAATTCTTGTTTTCAGCTCAGAAAATTATAGCAAAGAAGATTAGAATTAGACTCAGTTGAAAGGCAAGAAATACTGAAACATACAAATTAATATTTCTATGCATCTACAGCCTTAGTTCTTTAAACCAAAATGTCATCATGAAGGCCAAGCCTTGAACAAAAATCACCAAATGTTTAAAGATATTGAAATTGTAAAACTGATTTGCATTCACAGATTTTCTATAGCAAAATATTGTCATTGTATCTGCCACTCCAACTTGTATATTCAGGTGGATGAAGATCCTATATAAAGATAGTATGCATGTAAAATTAGGAGGCTGAAAATTCTATCCAAGCACTTGACACTCCTCTGGATTATATCATAGCACAAAAACTGAGACACCACCCTCCCTCCACCAAAAAAAAGGCTCTGATATGTATTGGCAAGGTTATTGTCTTTTTGCTTTGTCAAGAGACAAGCTCATACAATATTAATTAATATTCAATTACTGAAAGGTTGCCAAGGCAAGGTGACAATCAGTGTCTCTAATCTGACCCTTTGTAACGATCAAGTTTCATTTCCAAGATTTTCAAACTTGGCAAAAACTTGCTCTACAAATGCATCAAAGGGATGGATTAAAAAAAAACCACAAAAACAACAAAAGAGATGAAAATAAATCCCTCTCTAAGAATTTTCTAGAATTTCATCTTCTGAGGACAGCAGTTCAACATTTTATTAGTCTAGCCTTGCCCATGCTGTGCTTGTTTTAATAGCATGTGCCTGGCCTATAAATAATTTCAATGCTGATGCATTGCTTACTATGATTATTATATTTTATAATTTTTAAATTTCTTTTCTAACTTAAGTGACAACATTAAAAAGAATCTTTTTTTCTAATTTGCTACCCCACACTTTTGCAAGCAGCAATTTCAGTTTCAAAATACAAACATCATACTTTTCAATTCATGTAAATCCAATCATTGTTAAAAAATCTACCATTGAAAATTACCATAAATTCATTCTAAAGATGATCTTTGTAATATCAAAACAAGCATTTTATTTCAAAGGTGATGGGTTTTAGCCTTGATATATAGGATTATTTGTGGTTTACTTCAACAAACACTTTGTTACATTTTTTGTGAAATACCTGATGGAAAGTTGTGTTAAAGACTGATATTTTCTCTTAATATTTATGATGTAATTTAGGCTCAAAACAGACAAAAAATGAGACCCACCTGTCATAAAATATCTTAAAAATAAGCAGAAACACAGAATAATAAACTCCAAAATCTACACAATTATTCATCAATAAATGTCTAATCTCATTGAACAGTAAGGAGTCAGGTCAGTTTATATTCCTCTGTTCCTTGTTTCTGCCTAACATTCACTGAGATGCTCTTTGCATTGGCACTCTTCTGACAACAGAATATCAGGTCATAATGATCTTTGATGGCAAAATAGTTTCTTCTAACC
Organism: Serilophus lunatus; assembly: GCA_013399895.1. Lineage (NCBI taxonomy): Eukaryota > Metazoa > Chordata > Aves > Passeriformes > Eurylaimidae > Serilophus > Serilophus lunatus. The sequence continues at coordinate 664,292 of VXBA01005349.1, forward strand.
TTGAATAAATGTATACTAAAGATCTAAAGTTCAAAAAGTTTTCTTCATACTTTTGCTCAGAGTCACTAATCCAATTTTGTTACTGACTGAAATATTTGGAAATTCTCCACCTGAATTGTACATATATGATCACTTCAGTAACTGTTTATGACTAAAAAATCACAGATTTACATGTATTTTGCATAGCAACACTACTTTCTCTAGTAACTGTCTTTTGTAATTGATTCTTTATGACTTTATTCAAAGTAAAATCCAGTTCTTAATAACATGGAGAATTCATGTGTCATGTCTTCACATAAACTACCCATATTTTTTGTTTAATGTTATTTTCCCAGTATTGTATACTCCTGTGACTGCTGACTGACAGCAGAAAGAAAACTCTTCATGTTTGTCATATATTAGGAAATAAAGTCTCTTTTTTCAGACTTAAAACATTTTTAATGTGATATTAACACCTGAAAAATGCAGAATTTTAATGGCTGCTTAAAAAACCTCAAACATTTATAAGAACTGTAAGCTAAATTGGAACTGAGCATTTTTTCAAATTCTGCTAAAACAAGTAAGAAACTGCCTTTTGAGTATAAAATAAAGAAAGAAAAGAAGAAAAGGCCTGAAGAACTATGTAGGTCTATGGCCTATGCAGAGACCAAAAGGTTAAACATTCAGCACAATACTGCATTTCCAATTGTAATCATCAAAGCATTTTACAGAAACTTTTCAGTAGAAATTGCCCCTTAAATGAAACCCTCAAAAAAGACAAAAAACCAGATCATTTTAAATGAATTTGTTTCACATATAGGCATGCATGAAACAAGTATATACTCCCATCAAAGATTGTTAGGGCTTACATTTTAGAAGCTAACTGGGTTTTATTACCTGTTCTTTAAAACAGCACCACTTTTTTTCTCACATATGATCTGACAAATACTCTTATGAGAGCACATGAACTTTCCTTGTACTTACATTAGACAGATGGGCCAGCTCTATCTCCAGGAAAGAATCCGTAGTTTTGGGTTCAGGTCGTATAGTAACAACAATGATTTTTGAATTAACAACTGTAAAATTCCTGTTAAAAAAAAAATAGTAAGAATGGAAGATTTAACTTTGTATGAGCTTAAATGAGGTTTTTAATATTTTATTTAAAGAAGAATCTAACGGAGAATTTTCTATAACTAGTTGACAAATATTCAGGGAGAAAATGGATTGTTTTGGAAGTGATGAAAACACTGCCAACTCTACCTAACAAATTAAAGACTAAAGAGCACCGAGATGTGGAAGTGCAATTCCTTACAGTACAAGTTATTAATTGGAAGGATGTATTGATGACACAGAAATTCTGTATGTGTTTGAGTGTATCTCATCTGGTTCTCTCAACATACACACACTAGCTATGTTTTATAAGGTCGCTATTTTTCTTCCAAAGTGGTGCGCTGGACTTTTTTTCCCACTGTTAACCGTAGAGTTGTGAAGATGGATGAGGGCAATGGCAGACTGTGCAGTTCTGTTGATTCTGTGCTCGTGAAAAAAACCTACCTGTTTCCAATTTTTAAAAAAACCCAATGTATTTGGGGTATGAGTTGGCAACTTCACCATCTAAATACTTCTAAAAAATTTAAACCACAGTTAGGCCCTGACTGAAATCCTGCCAAAGCCAATGAATTTTTTCTCATATATGTGATCAGATTTGGTTCGCTATTATTGTACCAATTTATACAAAATAATAATTTTCTGTCAATTTTTCTAAGCCATCAATTTCTCTTTTAATGTAAAACATGGATTGACTATTCTAGGACAGACCTGGTAATGTCCAGGTTATGCTACTGCAGGTATAAAGAGATGCTGAAATGATGCTCATGTCTGAGATGCTTGCTTCCTATGACTCCATCAGGTTTAGAAGGGTCAACAGCTATCAGTATGTTTCCTTTGTATTTAATGCTGCTTTCAATAACTCTCAGAAAGACATATTCACAGGTAGATGTTGTCAAAGAAGCAACTAGGTGATTTAGATGCAATTATAATAGACAGTATAAATATTCTCCTTTTTTGCTACATTGTATATTTTCTAAAGGGAGTTTGTATTTAGGAGAGGATTCCATTCTGCTAGATCATTGCAACAGGAATTGCCATGGCTACAGTAATAGAAACTTAGCTCAGCAGGCACTTCATTCAGCACAAAGAATGAAATTATTCTTCTCAGGTAAAGTATGAGTTCTAGGCCAATTTTACTCAGTCAAATCACATAATGGAAATATAATGGAAGTGTTTTTCTATTTTACTAAATTCCTATTTCTTCCCTTTGGCTGCACTTTAAAGTCTCACACATTGTTGAGGAAAACATATTTTTATCAGACTAACATTAAATGTTTGGCAAACTTTCAGTGCATTCTGTAGAATGACAGTTGCTGAATATCTGTAGTTCTTCCTAAGCAAGATATAATTGAAAAAACCCAACCACACAAAAAACTGAAAAAAACTCCAAATAAATGAAAAATGGCTTATGTAACAGATCATGACAAGTTGCAAACAGAGCTTACTAACTATTAAGAGACTATGTCCATTTTGGAAATTTACACAAAGTAATGTAACTTCTGATACTTCGGTACTCTTTTACAGTCAGTCTTTGTGATTTGAGAAATGCTTCCTTGCTGTACCTCATTTTGGTACAGTTCTGATGGTTCTAGCATCAGGTCTGAAAGTGCATGTAAGTGCCTAGTTTGTAACATCAGTACATCCATTTTACCTCAGTCTCATTAAAACTCTACCAATCCACTTATGTTCTCAAGAGCCCCAAGCAGACTGTTCCACCAGGAAATAAATATAGCTGGCTGTATCTTTGAAATGAAAACTGCACCTCTCATTGCTGTCCTGTCTGGGCTGAATGCCTAGTTGCATATTTCATATTTAACTGTTTGGACAGTCTCTGAGAGAATATAATCTGGCAAGTATATTCTAAACTCACCTAACATCTTAAGGTGCCTCTAAATGAAAGCTCAAAGCCTTTTAGGCACTATAATTTCCCTCAAAACCACCAGTACGGTGCCATTGCTAGATTTGTTGAAGATATTTTTTAAAATAATAGCCCAGTTCTGAGGAAACTTACGCAAAAATTTAAGTATTCACCTTTTCCAGAATGTCCTGCAAGGTGCAGTGTGGGTTTCAGTCTCTCCCATGTCGGGAATGACAGAATATGAATGTCCTATCTCACACTTCCTGGGCAAGTGCATTATCTTACAGCTTTTTTAAGGTGGAGAGTGACTTCACCACTAGATCCCTTTCTTTCATAAAAAATAATCTAAAATTCAACTTTACTGAGAAATGAAGGTATACAAGATGGTGCTCTGCTGACTATCCAGAAAGGATAAGGTTAAGTTTTGAAATCAATTAGACAAAAAAATCCACTATATTCTTTGGGAACCATGGCTGAATAAATCCTTGAAGATTCAAGATAGCAAAGTTTGATTGAATAAAAGCTCATGAAATGCTTCCAGATCTGCTGTGCTAGAGCTTTTTTCTAATCTGAAATAATAACAATATTAATAAAATACGGTTATTTTATTAAACTGTTTTCCTACCTGGGTATAAATTTTGAGGGTATCCTTTTATATAAGGAAATCCATATTTTATGTCATATGAAATTCAGGATTTCTTTTCTTTTTAGAATGACTCTATGTTGCTCAAGAAAAATGAACTTATGAATAAAGCATGTTGCTATCTCCAGACAGCATAATTGAAGTTATAGATCAATGTGTAAACGTTGTATACAACACAGAAAAGTTAGAGATGTTAAATGCGTAATGTGATGCAATAGAAGTCGGTCTGAGGTACCCCATCCTTAGTGTAACAAAGCTGACCTGGGCAAATTAAAGGCTCTTTTTGGATGTACAGCACCTGTAGGAGGGAGTTAGAAATGTTTCATACAGGGAAACAGAACATTTCAGTGCAGGAAATTTTAGCTGGAAACCATAGTGGTTGTTTAAGGGACAGGAAAAAATGATATAGCAAAATCATTGATTCTTTATTTGCTAAAGGTAAAAGTAAAAACTATCTAACAGTATGGCAATATGCAAAGCATTCTTTCAGAGTGCCCAGGAGAGGAATATTATATAATATCTCTTAGATGAATATTATGTTGAGAATCAATTTCCCAATAACCTAACAATAACATAAACATGCTCAGGGGTGTAAAGACCTGTGAAAATAATATTCAGTCCAAAGTTATAAAAATATTCAATATTTCAATAGCTGTTACAAAAACATCCATAGTATACAATGCAGCAAAGTATATTAGGAAGTAGAATTAGATGAAGTTTATTTACTTGTGCATGGAAAAAAATAATGATTGCATTATTATGAGGAGGAATAAAGTCCTTTTATCTTTGTTTCCCTAACCTCTTGTTTAAAGACTGCTGGAAAAATTCTGATAATTATATTCAAATACCAGTAGGATTAAACACATTGTCAGAAAAATTCTATATTAATGTAATTGCCAATTCTCATCTTCCACTGTGTTTACAAGACTTATTTTCAATAGATGCTATGCTAGAAAGCCCAAGAAAAATCAAGCCCATACAGTAAAATACTGCTAATTCTGGAGTTTGTAAAATATCTTACAGGCTGTTCAAGATAATGAAATCCTTGTTTGACTCACAGAACACCTGTGATGTACCAGATCTACCTGTGCTAGGTGTTTTGGAAGATTTTCCCTAAAGATATACTGAGAATTTTTATTTGTTTGTTTGTTTATGAAGTTCCTTGTGATAATGCAGAAGTTTGCATGCCTTCTAGTGCTAAGAGTAAGGAATCTATTGGAATGCACGTCACCTTCATTCTTCTGGAAACTACAATCAAGCATTTTCTTCATCGCCACCCTAACTTCTGTAAAGCAAGGAACTGAAATCCCATGGGAATGGGTAAAGTTTTCTAGATATCTAACTGCAGCCAGTAGAAACCATCTCTCTCCTATCAGGTTGTCAAGGTGTAAACTATGTGGCCTTCAAACAGAAACAAGAGCCCATTTTATTTATTTTATCTTTATTTTTGATCATCTTTATTCCCATCACTGACATATTTAACAACTGATATTTTATTTAGAAAAGGATCACATAAGATGCTTATCCAGAATGGTTTTTTTTAATTCCTACACTGTCCATAAGACACCTCCAGGCGTCATATAAAAAACAGATGAAGTTACATACCTTTGCATTTTATAGTGTTTACTCCATAAACAATGCTAATGCAGTGAAGCATTTCACTATGTTCAGTACTAATATGGTTATTACAATAATGTTTAATACAGTTAAGCAAGATTAGTACAAATAGTAACTAATATAAACACAGAAACCAAAATAAAACTTTTCCCAATGCAGTGGGATGTACAGAAACTTTCATTCACGTACCCAAATGAGTGTAAAATGATAAACCAGCTCATAATAAAGATCTCTTTAAAACCTGCATGTCAGTTCTAATTTCCACAAAGAGTATAATAACGCGATAAATTCAGCATAAGCTACAGTTTCAGCTTCTTTCAAATTTAAAATTATAGAATCATAGAATGATTTAGGTTGGAAAAGACCTCCAAGATGAGTCCAATCTTTGACTGATCAACACCTTATCAAATAGACCATAGCACTAAGTGCCACATCCAGTCATTTCTTCAGCCCTTCTAGGGGTGGTGACTCTACCACCTTCCTGGGCAGCCCATTCCAATGTTTAACCATCCTCTCCATGAAGAAATTCTTCCTCAAGTCCAGTGTGAACTTTCCCTAGTGCAGCTTGATGCCATTTCCTCTTGTCCTGTCACTGGTTGCCTGGGAGAAGAGGCCCAGCCTCACCTGGCTATAACCTCCTTCGAGGTAGTTGTAGTGCCTCCCTCAAGCCTCCTTGTCTCCAGACTAAGCTATTTTTGGTACAGGCTGGAATGTTCTTGGCCTTCTTGGCCACTTGGGCACACTTTTGCCTCAGGTTCAGCTGGATGTCGACCTATACTCCCAGATCTTTTTCCTTCCACACTTCCTCCAGCCTGTAGCACTGCAAAGGTTTGTTATGACCCAAGGGCAAGACCCCACACTTTGCTTTACTGAACCTCGTACTGTTGGCCTCAGCTCATCAACCCAGCCTATCCAGATCTCTCTGCAGAACCTTCCTACCCTCCAGCAGATCAACACTCGCATTCAACTCGCCCACAAACGTACTGAGAGTGTCCTTGATCCCCTCATCCAGATCATCAATGGAGATATTAAACAGTACTGGCCCCAATACTGAGCCTTGAAGAATCCCACTAATGAGTGTTCAACAACTGGATATAGCATCATTCACTGAAGAAAGGCATTGGAGAATGTATCAAAGGCTTCAACAAAATTCCATCTGAATGAACATTAAAATATCTGCACCGGTCAAAATGCATTCAATAGTGTTCCATATCTTCATCGATGACATCAACAATGGGATTGAATGTACCTTCAGAAAGTTTCCAGATGATGCCAACCTGTGTGGGGTGGTTGACATGCTGGAGGGAAGAGACACCGTGGACCTTGAAAGGCCCATGAGGTGCAAATCTCATGAAGTTAAACAAGGCCAAGTGAAAGGTCTTTCATCTGGGTTGAAGCAATCCCTGCTATCACTACAGAGAAGAGGATAGAGGGATTGCGTGCAGTCTTGTTGAGAGATACTGAATGATACTGGTGGATGAAAAATTGAACATGAGCTGGCAATGTGCTTGCAGCTCAGAAAGCCAGTTGTATCCTAGGCTGCATCAAAAGAAGTGTGGCCAGCAGGTCACGGGAGGTGATTCTGCCCCTCTGCTCTGGTGACATTCCACTAGAAGTGCTACATCCAGCTCTGGGATTCCCAGCACATGAAAGGCATGGAACTGTTTAAGCAGGTCCAGGAGAGGGCCATGAAAATGTTCAGGATGGAGTACCTCTCCGATCAAGAAAGTTTCAGAGTTGAGTTTTTTCATTCTGGAGAAGAAAGGGTCCATAAAGACTTTTTTGCAGACTTTTGATACTTAAAGACTGAGACTTTTTTCCAAGGTCTTTAGGGATAAGGCAAGGCACTAAAGTTTTAAACTGAATGAGGACAGACTTACATTAGACACAAGGAAGAAATATTTAACAACAAGGATTTTGAGACACTTGAACAGGTAGCTCAGAGAAGCTGTGGATCATTGCAAGTGTTGAGGCTCAGGCTGGATGGGGCTCTGAGCAACCTGGTCTAGTGGAAGATATCTCTGCCCATGGCAGAGAGCTAGAACTACATGATCTTTGAAGATCCCTTCCAATTCAAACTGTTTAATGATTCTATAATTCTGTGAAAACAGTTTTTGAAATTGTGACACCTTTGAGGTACTATTTTAAGGGCATGATATCATATTTTGAATATGACTGCCATGGGAAAAGAAATACAGCATGATACATTTCATTATAACTTCATTATAAGAAGTATTTTTCATTAAAGAAGTGTAAGATGCTATATTCCAAAACAAAGAGACTAGAGGTGCCTGGGAATGTGTGTTATACTTCCGTATCACAGATAAATAATGACTTATATTCCTCTATCACATATATGAGAGAAAGTAATAGAGCTTGTTTCCTTTTCTTGGCAGGTGAGAATTAGATTTAAATAATTCTGAACATATTCAGAGGCAAAGTGGGATACCTTCATATTTGAATTTCTAAAGACTTCATTTAAGAATAGATACATAGATTATTAGGCCATCTTGTTTAGAGACTCATAAAACCTATCCATGAACTCAATTGTGTAGAGAAATGGTTAAATTTGCATTGTAAATCAGTAACCAGCCGAAAGCAGAACAGATAAAAGCTAAAAATTTGGGAACCAAAATGCACTTTCTCATACTCCATAGTTTAAGTTGCTATACTTTATGTCCCTATTCTGCCCTTATTGTTGCTACTTAGAATGGTATTGTTTCTAGGGAAAATCTAGTAAGGCCCCAAAATCTCACTTTTCTAATGGATGAAATCATAGCCCTGAAAGGCTTTTCATATAAGCAAATATACAGCATTACTTTTCTGTAAATTGAAATTATTGACCTGTGAAAACTGAAAAGGCAAGGTAATAAACTGCAGTTTACAATATAAAGGTCTGAATGGGCATCTTGACGCTTTACGTAGGGCTGGAAGTCTTTTTCCTAAGGTCTACCAAAAAGAACTGGTTGGCAATAGCCAGTTGTCACTGGTACAGGAGAAAAAAACCTACCAAAAATCTTACAAATATCTCTTCCTTCCTGGATAATTTCCGGAACTGGTACAACAAATGGGAAGCACTTAGTGACATTTCAGAAGAGGATGAGCCGTCATTTATACCATGCCCTAAGTGTAGATGATTCTTGCCAGCACTTCCCAGGCTTCCAGGTTTCTCCTCAGAACATCACTGTCCAAATTGTGCTCTACCTCAGAGGGGTACTCATTGCAACTTCTTGCACAGCACATTGCAGCTTTATTGCAAAGGATTTTCATAATTTTATTAGGAATAAGGGTTTTTTTGTTTTCAAATAGGTTTTGGCTAAAACCTGTTGATTTCCATCCTTTGTTTCAAACCCTGAAGCTTTGGTTAAATGGCGTAGGGATAGATGTTATGGTGGCTTCCTTATTACTGTCCTTTCTGATTATTGTGAACTCATTAGCAGCTACTGTGACACAACCTATGTGTTTCTTTTCTTATAAAATAAGAGAGTATTAATGGATCATGAAATGATCTTATGTGGTAATCGGAAAAGGAGTGAAATGTGTATTTCCAAATTGTCTTTTATGAAGTGCAGAAAAAGTCAAAGAAGAGGCCCTCCTATTTCTTTACATATGTGTATGGCCCTCAAAACCAACATACTCCAGCTGTTCAGCACATATGTCTTATTTTTAAAATGGATCTTCTCTACAGCTGTGCTGTCCCTTCTGAATACAACCTGCACTGAAAAAACACTTGGAAAACTAGTGCTGGCGAACTCTGTAGAAAAAGAGCACACAACCTTAGTACATCGAGGTACAACGTCATTACAAGATCATTTGTACTAACTGGACAAACAATTGAAGCACAAGTATAAGTGGCTGAGCATTAATGCACATCAGTATGTACACTTCTGTAGTGCTTTGATCCTGGCTGGATGCCAGGGATCCACTCATGTCACTCTCTCACTCTCCCCTGCAAATGGGCAGAGGAGGCAAAATATAACAAAGGGTTTCATGAATTAAGAACCAAAAGAGATTCCTTACTTATCACCATCATGGGCAAACCAGACTCCAGGTGGGGATATTAAGTGAATTTATTACTAATAAGATCAGAGCTCAAGAATGAGAAGCACAAATACATTTTAAAGACCCATTTCCCACCAGCCCATTCCTTTCAAGTTCTACCTCCTCCCCTGCAGTGGTGCAGGGAGACGGGGAACAGGGGATGCGGTCAGTTGTTGCTTCTGCTGCTGCTCAGAAAGAGGAGTCCTTCTCCTGCTTCCCATGGGGTACCTCACAAACTGCTTCAGTGTGAGTCCATCCCATAGGCAACAGTTCTTCGCACACTGCTGTCATATGGGTCACTTTTCCACAGGGTACAGTCCTTCAGGTACAGGCTGCTCCAGTGTGGGTTCTTCACAGGCCACAATTTCCACCAGGAAGATCCTGCTCCAGTGTGGGCTCCTCTCTCCATGAGTCAGCAGGTCCCTGACAGGACCCTGCTCCAACATGGTCTTCCCACGGAGTCACAACCTCCTTCCAGCATTCACCCACTTCAGTGTGGGCTCCTCCACGGGCTACAGGTGGATCTCTGCACTCCTGTGGTCCTCCATGGGCTGCAGGGGATCAGCTGCTCGCCCATGGTCTTCACCATGGGCTGGAGGCAGATTTTGCCTCCGATGCCAGGAGCACCTCCTGCCCCTCCTTCTGCACTGACCTTGGTGTCTGCATCGTTGTTTGCATGTTCTCACTCTGCTCTTCTCTGTCGGCCATCTTCATCTAACACTAACTTTTTTTTTTCCCTTCTTAAATATGTTATCACAGAGATGTTCCTGTGACTTCTGATTGGCCTGGCCTCAGCCAGCGGCGGGGCTGGCCTGGAGCCGGCTGGCCTTGGCTCTGCCANGGAGCCGGCTGGCATTGGCTCTGCCAGGCTTGGGGGAAACTTCCAGCAGCTTCTCGAAACAGCCTCAGCTACAGGCCCCCACTGCTACCAAAACCTGGCCACAGAAAACCCAAAACAACTAACTTCTAATCAAACATTTCTGTAATTAAACTTAACACAGATTACATACAATATAAATTAAGCCAATTTGATAAAAAGGCTGTTTGCATCATAGAAGTGACTAAGCATGAAGGAAAGATGAATATATGTACATGTATTTTAAATATCATGGGATAAAATCCAGTAGTACTAATACTCAAAGACAGTCTTGGCTGTCTGCTTTTATCCTGACATGTAGTATAACTATGATTCTTAAATAGTTGAATTCATCCTGTATTTATGAAATTTCTTACCTCAAAGTGGGCAAAATGAGTTCTAAATTTTTGTATAGCACTGCTCCAAGTACAAATACAGTTGATTCATCTAGTTCTGAAAAGAGTAAGGAAAAAATATTTTAAAACTCTTTTTCCCAGCTTTCATCAGCATAAAGAACTATGAATACTGCTTGTCTCTTTAATTTAAATTTTATTTTAAATAAACCATCATTATTTTGAAGTATATTGTAGAAGTCTGTCGTAAAGATGTAGCACTGCCAGGATGATATCAAAAGATTTAAACCATCGAAAATCACATTTTCAAAAAATCCATTCTTTGTATATTGACATCCATGCTAGTTCATTTACCTTTAAGTATTTTCAAAGACTGTCTTTATAGAGTTTAATGCCTAGCGAGTAAATTCTCAATGTCGGAGAACACTGTAACACTGTAACAGTATTTGTAAATTGTACCTGAAGTCAGAGTAATTTGCCTGCAGAGCATCCCTCGGTAAGAGTCGAGTTGGAATAACTCAGTCTGCTAGAGTGAAGCAGCTTCAGGGGGTTCAGCAGAGCTGCAGTTCAGCTCACACACCATCACAGATTAAATCCTGTTCGCAATAGCTAAGCAAAGCATTGTCTCTTTGGTGTAAAAAGTAATGTCTAGGATTTCTGTAGCACTTTTTGTTCAAGGTGCTGAAATTAAGTCCCATCATTTCCCTCTAGGATAAACTATGGGTACTGGATTCCTTTTCAAGACGGATAAAATAACCCCTCCTATAACATACAATGGTCCTATGAGACAAGGATTCTGAGTTTCCTTGCTAAAGCTAACAAAAAATTAACATGCTGACATGCTTCTTTACCTGTTGACATAGGAGTGAAGATATTTTTCGGAATGACAACCCTGTCTTCTGAGTTTCGTGCCCAATCAACCATTCCTTTTCTTCCTTTCATTGGGAAATTGATGTCAGTTAAAACAGATGCAGCAGGAAGCTTCTGAATGCTAGCCACTAATGAGAGAAATCATAAAATTGTATTTCATACGTTAAAGCATCACACAATGATAACAGTAGAGCAATAACAAAACTTTATAATGATACATTTTAAGTAAAGCAGGAATTCATAGGACATTAACTGTCACAAAAAGTGTAATCTTCTGTTTATTATGCAGTTCTACTATGGATTAGTTGTGTGGTATTGATCGTATAATTTTTCAGCTAGATTTTGATTAAGTTTTGTAACAGGGATTATTGAATGTACTGGCTTATACCTTGAAATTCATATATAAGGACACAGTCATGTCTTCAGAGCAAATTCCAAAATGATCAAGTGTGACAATGAAAGGAAGAGGATGATGCAAATTGCTTTGGGAAACACAACTGCTAGATGCAGGCTCATCAACAGAAATTTATCCTCTATACAGGCACAAATGCTATATAGATCCATTAAGGAGATTCACATATTAAAACACCTTATTGTTTTCACACAGATGAAAGTAATGCAATATAACACATGATTTCTTTTTGTTGAAAGAATAATCTCCATTCTGAATTCTTAATTATATTTTTTCCATCAACAAAACCCCCAGCTCCCAAACAAAATCACTGTTATATCTATAAAAGATATAACAAGACAGAAGAAATATCAAATCTAATGATCATCGGTTTGAAATTTTGTTTACTTATTTTCATTTTCTTGCTGTTTTCTAACTCAACTATTATCTGGAAGTCAGTTTCAGCTTTGCTGTGAAATCTAAGTACAACTCCATGGCAACACTGTCAGTGTCTAGTAAGACTCAAACTACTTTTAAGAAAACTGACAGGGCTGCCAGCATTTACATACTCTCAGAGAGATGACAAACAACACATTTGGAGCACTAAATCCATTCTTAATGTAAGCCATGTTGATAGCCATTTCCTGCACAATGCCCTTCCTAATCAATTTATGAAGAGGCTAATGTAGTTGGAAGAGTATGGACATCAGGACTATACTTTGATCTGCATAACGATTTCACAGCAAGGATTCTGCAAAGAGGTTTAATAAAATGACAATGGAGGCAGCTGTAAAAGCAAAATTAAAGCAGAAAACCATTAGGTGTCTCATCAGTGGATTTTATTTGAAAGAAAATTGAAATTCAAATCTAAAAGAAAAGTTAAGAGGTTAACAATACTAACTCTAAAAATGTAATCCTTCATAACTGACTCTTATTTTCAAAGTAGTCTGATTATGTACTGTAGAACCACGTTAACAAGGAGGTACTTGAGGTTGTTTCAGGCTTGACATTATAAAGCTATCGTCAGGGCTTAATAATGCTACTTACAATCCCCTCCAGGCTGCAACTGGCAAATACATTCCCAGCTGTAAAGGGATGCTTAGTCTTGTGAATTTTCAGGAGGTGTGTAGAGGGAGTAGAGTTCAGGTGTTTCAAACTTACCGGGGCGTAAAATTGATTGCATGTTTTCACATGCAATCAATAGTCATATAGAATACATTAGCACTGTAAAAATTGATTTTCCCACAGTTGTTAAAATCTAAAAAGAATTTTGTGTTATTTTCCACATAAATAAAATTAAACCAACAGTTATTTAGTTTTCAAAATTAAACACAGCCTATATAAGACAATATTGTGGGATTTTTATTTGCATGGTATTTATCTGTGCATCTACCTATCTATATATCTAATTAGCTAGTAGAGCCTTAATATTTCATCCACATCTTGGATGACAGTTCCCTTTATTGAAATAGGAAATCAATGTGATTCAATGGAATTCACTGTGCAATACAGACAATCACTTTAGGACTGGATAAATGGTGAGGCTCTAGGATACTACTGTACTCTGTCTCTCTCTGTACTTTAAATAGCACGATTTATCATGGTACCTAAACACTCCTTAGAACCAAAATTACAAAATCACAGAATAACTAGGTTGGAAGAGACCTCAAAGATCATCGAGTCCAACCTATATCCTAACACCTCAACTAGACTGTGGCACCAAGTGCCGTGTCCAGTCTTATTTTAAATACGTCCAGAGATGGTGACTCTACCACCTCCCTGGGCAGGCTATTCCAGTACTTTATTATTATTCTTTCCTCGAAGAATTCCAGTACTTTATTATTCTTTCCATGAAGAAAATACTTCTCAATATTTAGGTGATGAATAACAAGACCAAAACAGAGAGCCTAAATATTTGACTTATGGCTTATATGGAATAAATCAAAATAGAAATATATTTATATATATTTACATACATAATACATTTACAAATATATGTGTGCATTTATATATAATACCTTTATTTATACAAATGTATTTATTAGGCCGTGTCAGGTTTACAGTTGGACTCAATGATCTTGAAGCTCTTTTCCAACCTAAATGCTTCTATGATTCTATATAATCCAAATCATGTTTAAGACAAGTTAGGGTTTTTTTCTACTCATAATCAAACAGAAGTGTCTTTACTTAGTTTTTCAGAAGATGCAACCTTTACATCTTAGAGATTTTGTATCTCTACATATACAGATTACTTTTCATAAACCAGTAACTGTAATAGATTTTCAAAAATTCTTGTTCCATGTCCTTTGAAGCCTGCCTCTTACAAATCGATACAGATTATTAGATCCTTCTTTAGCCACATTGCTGAATGGTGCCATGAGGATGTGCCTAACAAGGCACTGATGCTTTAAGTTCTAAAATAATTTAATGGAATTTGATTGGACAAAACTAGTTCAGCCCACCAACATAACCAGGTGGATACATGAAACAGTTCCCACCTCTTCAGTGCCACTGTGAACTGCATTTTATGTTTTAGGAAAGCTAATATCCTTATTCAATATTAGTCTACAACTAACTTCAGTGAAATTTTGGAGCACAATCAGTTGTATTTCCATTGTGAAGTGAGGCTCTCTAACTCAGTTTTAATCTGCAGCATAAAATAATTACTTATTGTAAGCATGAAAGTCAACAGGCCTTTTAGAGGGAAATGTGTATAATTTTTGTGCCGGTCATCTATATGTCAGAAACTGAAATGTGAATTTCTTATAGATAATAAGACGTGTCATTCACTTGGTACTTTATTGTATTAGAAAACAATACTCCAAATACCAGCATCCAAATGATTCAGTTCTGCAGTTGCCACTCAAGCACTGTGTCTTCTCATTTGAAAAATCAAGAGTTTCTCATAGGTTTGTTTTTTTTAAATATTTTAAACTACCATACCAAAACATGATGTCCTGAATTTGTGACATGGAACACTTACAGGTACTGTATTTTTTATTGTTTATACACACACAGAAGTAGTATAATACTGGACAGTCAAAGAGAATATTAATAAAAATGCACAGTGGGGAAAAAAAATAAAAAAGAGAATAAAAAGAAAAATTAAAATGAAAATGATCTTTGTAGGTTGAGAAAAATCTTCATGTGTCATGATAAATTAAGGAACTCTAAAAATTCTCATATACACCATATACACCACATACACCACATACTCTATATCTTGCTGCCTCAAATAAAACCATGTTTAAGTTTGCTGTAATACCTTATTGTGTTCTAATATGATTACATTCTCCTGGACTTTTTATGCTGAAAATTCCATACTGACAAGTAACCATTCTTACAGTTTGCACATCCCTGCCATAGACACAATTAAAGAGAACTCTTCCAATATGAAAAATTCTCTTTTTTATTTATTTGTATTATGGCAATTCCTATGATATTTCAGGTATCAGTGGGGAAAAAAATTGCCAAGGAATACATTTTTGGCCTAGTTCTCTTCACTATCTTCATTAATGACTTGGACGTGGCACTCGAAGGAATACGACGAAAGTTTGCAGATGACATTAAACTGGAGTGAATTGTCAAATTCTTTGAGGGCAGAGAGACCTTGATGAATTAGAGATGGGCAAGCACCAACCATATGAAGTTTAACAAGGTAAAGTGCTGCATTTTGCACCTGGTTGTTTACACAGTGTAAGAAATAAGAGGCTGGAGAGCAGTGCTGCTCCTGGTCGATGGCAAGTTGAATATGAGTCAGCAGTGCCCTGGCAACCAGGAGGGCCAACCATGTCCTGGGGAGCATCAGGCAAAGCATCACCAGCTGATTGCAGGAATGGAATGTCCTGCTTTTTCTCTGCACTGATGTGGCCTCACCTTGAATATTGTGTGCAGTTTTGGGAACCCATCATAAAAAAGATATTGAGCTATTAGAGAGCAACAAAGGAAGGTCACAAAGATGGTGAAGGACCTTTAGGGGAAACCTTATGAGAACCAGCTGAGGTCACTTGATCCGTTCAGCCTTGGGAAGAGGAGACTGAGGAGAAATCTCATTGCAGTCTTCAACATCCTAATGAGGAGAAGTGGAGGAGCAAGTACTGACCTCCACTCTTGTGATCAGTGACAGGACTTGAGGAAATGGCATCAAGCTGAGTCAGGGGAGGTTAAGGTTGGATATCAGAAAAAGGTTCTTCATCCAGAAGGTGGTTGGACACTGAAATAGGCTCCCCAGGGATCCTGACGAGAGTTGAAGAAGCATTTGGACGATACTCCCAGACACATGGTGCAATTTTTGTGGCGACCTGTGCAGGGCCAGGATTTGGACTCGATGATCCTTGTGGGTCCCCTTCCACTCAGTATATTCTATAATTCTATGATTCTGTGATTTAGCTTAGGCAGCGCAGTGTGCACAGCTCCAGTGTAAGCTGCATGTTGAGCTCTGGGTGGTGGGAGTCTGAGACAAGAGGTTTCTTTGAGCATTTTTTTGGATACATTTTGATATAAATTACAAGAGGGTGGTTCAATTACAGATAAGGACACATACATATTTGATGATTCAAAAATAATTACTGAGTCAGAAAAATACATATAAGTAATTTAGTCTAATCAATTTAGTGATTGCTTTGAAACCTAATGGATTAACTTTTTAATATCCTTTACATCTCCTTTTGCCTTTATTTCACTTGATGCTGCAGTTGCAGACAACCTGTTTGATGCTGCTCTACTGAAAATTTCATAATTGGAAAGTACCAACTGTTCCTACTTACCAAGTAAAATAAAATGTCTTTCAAACTGATTGAAAACACACTGATATGAATAGAGAATTTTCCATCACTATCTAAATAAGTTAATTACACACAGTAATATGTGAATGATATTTCAGCAGTTTATTTGAAACAGCACAAAAATGGTTAATTAACATATCAAGAAAACTCTGAGTGAAAAAATATGTGTAGTTCCTGTATGTGTAGCTCTTGTAGGTCATGGCCTACAAAAGAAAACCTGAAATGTATTGCCTTGATCCTAATAACCCTGACTGAGTTATAAGCTGCCTTGTGTAACTTGTAGTAGCATCTTGACTGATCTGGGTTGCTAAACAACAAAAAGATGAAGCAACCAAATAAGTGGCATGAATCATTGTCCCCTTCCCTTCTGTTAACCTCCTGTGTCCAAAAAAAAACTGGTAACATTTCAGAATTAGCCCCTTGAATAATATTAATCATTCTGAACAGGGAATCAGATTCACTGAAAGGCACAACAAGAAAACAACTGGATGTTTGATTATGGACTAAATGAAACTTCAGTTCTCACATTAGAGATTTAGGTTTCAAAATTACAGTATAAGCCAAATTTAACAGTTGATTCCTATCCTTATAAAATACTGATTTTTTTTTTTTAAAGATCCTCAAAATGTAAGTCTGAATTCTGTAGCACCCATCTGTTTATAAAAGTGGAATGTAGAGCCATAGAAGATCCTGAGTTGAAAAGGACCCACTACGATTGTAGAATGACCTGAGTTGGAAGGGACCTTAAAGATGATGTAGTTCCAACTCAACTGCTGTGGACAGGTATACCTTTCATTAGACCACAGTTGCATAGAGCTCCATCCAACCTAGTCTTGAACACTTCCAAGGATGGAGCATCTGTGGCTTCTCTGGGCAACCTGTGCCAGTGCCTCACCGCCAACACAGTTAAGAATATTTTCCTAATATCTAAAATGAATGCAGTCTTTCAGTTGTAAACCATCCTCCCTTGTCCTGTCACTACATCCTTTTGTAAATAGACTCTCTCTTTTTTGTAGGCTCCATTCAGGCACCAAAAGGCTGCAATTAGGTCCCCCCAAAGCCTTCTCTTCTCCAGAATGAACAAATCCAAATCTCTCAGTCTTTCCTCATAGAGGAGGTGCTCCATTTCTCTAATCAACTTGGTGTCCCTCCTCTAGAATCACTTCAGGTTGATGTCTTTCCTGTGCTGGGGACCAGTACTCCAGCTGGACACATTAGTCCAAGTGGGGTCTCACCAGAGCAGAGGGGGAAAATCACCTCCCCTAGCCTGCTGGCCATGCTTTTTTTGATGGAGCCTTTGCTGTGTCATCTGGGGCTTCAAAAGTACACGTTGACTAGTGCCCAGCCTCTCATCCACCAGCACCCGCAAATTATTCCTGGCAACACTGCTCTTGATCTCTTGATCCCTCAGCCTGTATTGACACTGGAAGTTGCCTTGACCCATGTCTAGCACCTTGCACTTAATCTTGTTAAACCACAAAAGATTCCCACGGACTCATTTCTTGAGCTTGTCCAGGTCCCTTTAGGTGACATCTCGTCCTTCAAGTCTGTCAACTGCACCCCTCAGCTTGGTGTCATCTGCAAATCTGCTGAGGGTGCACTTGATCCCTTCATCCATGTCATGGAGATATTAAATAAAAACTTGAGGGACATCACTTGTCACTGATGTCCATTAGAACTCTGAGCTGTCGACCACTACCCTCTGAGTGGGATGGTTCAAACACTTTCTTATCCATCTAACAGACCACTCATCGAATCCATCTCTCTTCAATTTAGAGAAGGATATAGTGGGGCACTGCTTCAAAGGCTTTACAGAAGTCCATATAAATGATGCCTGTAGTTCTTCCCTTATCTGCTGATGTAGTCGCTCCATTGAAGAAAGGCACTAGATTGGCTAGGCAGGACTTTCCCTTGGTGAGGCTGTGCTGGCTGTCTCAAATCATCTCTCTGTCCTTCATGTGCCCTAACACAGCTTCTAGGAGGATCTGTTACATGATCTTCCCAGGCAGCGAGGTGAGGCTGACATGGCAGGAGCTCCCAGGGTAAATCATTCAGTTCAACTCTTGGCCCCGAATAGGACAGCCCCAAGAATCGTATCATGTGCCTGAGAACACTGTCCAAATGCTTGTTGAACTCTGTGAGGCTTGGTGCTGTGACCACTTTCCTTGGTCCTGTGAAGCCTGTTCCAGTGCCATCCTCTGGGTGAAGAACCTTTTCCTAAGCCAACCTAAACCGTATCAACACAGCTTCATGGCATTTTCTCAGGTCCTGTCACTGGTCACAACAGAGAAAAGATCGGTGCCTGCCCCTCCATTTCCCCTCATGTAGGAAGCTGTAGATCTGGTCTACAGATTGCTACAGAGGTCTCCCCTTAGTTGCAATACCAATTCTGATTTTCTTTTTTCATAAGTGGCAATGTTCTGGGTTTGTTGTGCTTTATAGCACAGTAACTAGCTTGACCTCTAATTTGCAATAACTTAAGATACAGATGAATGGTAAATAATTGTTAAAAAATGACATTAGTGCCTTGACTGAATTTGAAACCTGATACAGGTATCTTTAGCAGAAGATGTCAACTTCTGCTTAACCCTCCCTGTCAGCGCAAGAAAGTAGAACTCTGTATTTGATTGCATTTCAGTTACAGACAATAGAGATTGACTATGCATATTAGCAGCATCATTTGCTATTTTCCTATCCTATTTTGACTCATCCATTCACAGCATACTAGGTATATAGTATTCAGCATTTAGTAAATTTGAGTTCATCACATAATAGGTTTTGATTTCTGAGACAGAGGATGTTATATTGCCCTTCTGAGACAGCTCCTGTAAAATTTATTCCTGAGTAAAATCGAACTGCCATTGTAACAGATGCTCTGAAAACAGAAAGGATTTTTTGTGTTAAAATTCTGAATACAGAGTATTTCTGCAAACATCTCTGTTAAGATGACTCAGTTACAACAATATTTATACATTTTAGAATTATTCTTTTGACCCTAAATATAAAAACCTCTTTTTTTTTTACAGAATATATCAGCTTATTTAGGTTAGCCCATGTTGGATACATGGGGATCAGAGTTTTGCCAAGATCATCAACAAAGAGACAGATGGACACATTGACAATGATATCCATAACATATTTGCTCTATCCACTTAAACCCCATAATTTTAAAGACAATCTGCAACAAATACAGATGATGAGACCCCTATTTAAAGGAAACTGATTTGTGGATCTCTAGATTTGTTACAGAACTCTGCATGTAAGTAGGCTTGATGATGTCTTTTAAAGTCCTTCTCTCAGTACAACGATAAACCTACTTCTCACCACCTACAAGATTATGTATAACAGAAGAACTGTGGTGAAGTGACATATTCTTATATGAATATAAGAAAAACAAGGTAATTTTTCTTCTTTAAATAATCCCTTGAAATCTCGCAGTGAACCAACATCCTAAGAAATTATAACTTAAGAAAGCTACTACTTCCTATGACTATCAACACAGAAATGATAACTTCTTAAATTAGAACCTACTGCTTCATGGGCAGAAAAGAGAGTGATGTCCCTAGAAGGCTGACGCGCACTTGCATCCCTGAAGCCCATCAGCCCAAAGCAGCTACCGCCTCTCTATTCAAGACACAGTACCAACATAGGCAAAAAGCAGAAGTACACATTTCATAGGTATTTTCACTAATCGGGCATGAACTTCGCATGAGTCCTTCCTCTGGTGTTAAGCAAACCATGCCTTAAATAGGCTCAGTTACTGAAGGTTAAGAATAATGCTTTAGGTTAATCAAGAGGTTACCTTAAAAATGATCTCTGAATATTTCCCTTCTGTTTTCCATAGATAATGCAGTGGGGAAGAGAGTTACCCATTATCATTTTTTGTTGTAAAATAATATATTTACCAGTGATAAGCACCTCAGGGAATTAGTGAATTCATTACTATTTTGAATTTGCAAGCTGCTACAGTCCTTTCAATCATGTGAAAAACAAATAAACATACAATCACTCACATAACTGTATGATGTCCTAATATGCTCCCCAAAGCCTGTAACAAATGCCAACAATATGCTACCATATGAATAATATGATCAGTATAATATTTAGAAGTTAGAAAGCAGCATAGTTTCAGGCAATGATCAGGATGCATTTAATAAATAGTAAGATCTCTTCTGCTATTTATATAATTTTAAAAAAATGCATCAGGCAAGTGCTTCTTTTCAGTTTTGTGCATTTTTTCTGCTCAGTACTATATTTGGTATTTCAGGAACAACTCAAGAATATACAAATTTCAAAGATTCATGAAATATCACATATGCAGCCTCACAAGTGATTTCTGATTGCACATTATTTATGATAATTAATCTCGGTTAATAAAATCAAAATAGGTAAAGAATAAGATTACAATTCCTCCTTTAACAAATCTCCCTGCTTCATGTATGAAAATCAAATTTAAAAATTAAAATTAAAATTTCAAACAATAATTGCAACATTAAAAATTCTTATAGACAATTAAAAAAAATCTTAAACTAAGGAAAATATTAATGTTTATCCACCGAGAAAGTGTTAGTGTATAGAAATAGCTATATTACCATAGAATTTGTAAATACTCCAGAGACCACTTCTGCAGGTCCCCCTGGAGGGGAGTATGTGGAAATCTTGCCAATTTTATTATTCTAAATCACTGTTACCATTTGCTAACTAGTAATTCACACTGTAAATTTAATACAGCTGCTTGAAGCTAGTTAATATGAAACTTACAAAACAAAATCAGTTTGTTAATCTGAATCACAAGTTTGAAGAAAACCCAGCTGAACTAGTGAAAATGGAAACAATATTTTTATGAGCAGACAGAAGAAAATATATTCTCATGATGAATGGAATGCTTCCTGAAATATGTGATTATTTATAAAAAGGCTTTAAACACATGGTAGGAAGCTGTACTTCATTAACTAGAAGGCAACTAAGACAATTCCATCTTCTAGGTATTATTTTGAAGAAGACAAAGATATGAGCAGACACATAGACTCAGAGCCACATCAAAAGTTCTCCATTTTCTCAAGGAGCTTTATTTTTTTCCATTCTTCTTGATAATTGCTGTGCATTCATGCTACTAAAACTAAGGTCTCCAACAGCAACTCTTGCCTTGTCATAAAACACTCCTTAAGGAAAAGGAAGACAGCACAAAGAGAGAAGACGGAAGCTGATGCAGGAGAGAAAATGAATTGGAGTTTAAGTGCATGAGTTTTAATTTACAGTCATAAAGTTGAAAATCGTGGTAATACTGAGTGGGCAAGGTCACCTGCAACACCATTTTAAATTGACTGCACAAAGAAGGTGCAGAAATCAAGCATTTTTCAGTCACTAAGGTGACTGGAAAAAGTGTCTGTGCTGGTGATTCTAGCAGATAATGATAGCAAAGAGAGTGAGAATGAAGGCAATGTCAAGGTAGTGAGCTCAGAAGATGGGAATGATGATGAAGCTATCACCAGAGAAAGAAAGAAAAGTTGAGACTGAGAGATCATTTATATGTTTATTTATCAAGTTTAGTAACGATTTGGTATCCACTAGAAACTATTAAAAAGATGGAGAAAGAGGACTTGACAGCAGACAAAAGAAGTAAGGAGTCAAACAGACATGAAAATCATTAGCAGGGAATTGATGAAAATATTCTATGAACATTACATTGCTTGGGGACATGAAGAGCAGAGGCAGAATGCTTCCCAGAAAGAGTAAATTGAAGCAAAAAAAAGATGGCTAGAGTCTTACCTCTAAGAAAATGACAACAAAACCTATCATTCAGAAATCTATTCATGCCTTAAGGGGTATGCTTAATATTTTAGAGAATTCACTTTTGCTAGGTAGCTGAATAACTTGGAATATTAAGGGTCGTGTTCCTGTGTGTTTGCATTCTTGTGTGTAGATAAGTGGGGTACAAGACAAAACATGAAGTTAGGCTTCCAGGCTAGGGGCTGGACATAGGTGGGGTTAAGTAAAAAGGGACAATTCTGTTGGATGTTGAAGAACGTAGAAGTAAGATAGACTTTAATTGGATAGTATGGGGGATGGGCACTCTAAAGGTTATAAAAATGGGGAGGTTGTTATGATTTTCTCTTTTTTGGATCATTGGCCTTTGACCAGTAAAGCTGCTTCTCCCCTTCACTCTGTGTTTCTCAATTTTTTTATCTGAGGCCCTTACAGCATCACTATAAAGATGTGACCTAACTTACGCAGGATGTTGAAAGAAGTAAATTCTCAGGCATGAGGATAGAAGATGTGATGTGGAAAAGCCACATAGAGAGGAAATGAAATAAAACAAGAGAATAAGTATAAATTTTAATCGCAGCTTCTGTAGCAGACTAGAAACATGTCTCCACTGTATTTTATTGTTGAACAGCTTTTTCATAATCATACAAAACAGCATCATGAAAAACTTCCAGATAACACTGAGAAAATTAAAACTGAGAGAAATGTAAATTACTCTGACACAGAAACACAGAGATTAATGGTATGAAAGCAGCTAGTGAATCCTAAAAAGTGGAAATCGATTAAAAGCCATATTTTGCAAAACAGTAGATAAGGAAAAAATGCTTGCAGGTGGCCCTCTTTTTTGCAGCAATTCACCAGGCATGTACAAGTTTCTCCATGTGCCTTTCCAGAAGCAGAAGAAGGCAGTGTTTTTTTCTACACTTCAACTCTATTAGGATTGAGACATTAGGTAAGATCATCAAAAAACTCAAGTATGTAGGTTATGTTTACTAACCAGGTATGTTCCCTCTTTAAATGCATCTACAGCACCTGTCTGTTTCAAAACCTGGCCAAGTCAGAGGAAGACTTGCTGGTCTAACATTGCTTGTTAGACTACTGAGCTAATATTTTGAGTACTTGAAGTAGTAAGATCTGCATGCAATTAGGTCCCCCCTCTGAATATGATGTCCCCTTCTGAAGGAATCATAAATATATATTTTTGCATAACAATTTAAGGCTATCAGCATCAAAACCTGAGCTATCTAGGAGGAAAGGAAGACCAAACCCCTATTTGAATACTCATTTGACAACAGGCACAATACAACAACCAAGGGTTCAGAAGAATGGCAGATTTGCTTAATTCATCCTAGATAACTGAGAGATGTCTCAAATTAGTGCTTTACTAAATTCTTGATTCAGAAAATTTAGGAGACAGAAAGAATTCAGCCACAAGCTTAGCATTTCCTGGTCAGCATCTGACTACTCTAGTGGATATCTACTATTCTGAGTTTTGTATTCAACATGATAACCAAGATGTCAATGCCTCCCTATTTTACACACACACACACCCCTATACAGCTTAAGCTGCCCATGCTTAAAATCAGATCTTAATTTATGTAATTTTATCACTTAGATCAAACTACAGTGAAAAGGGCTGTGAAAAGTGAGAGGCCCTTCTGTCTTCACTTGGGAGCTGCACTTGAGCTGCTTCTATTGTGATTGTTCATGGTCATGTATTTTGTGGATTCCACGTCAATGTCTAGTGACTTTGTACCTATCTTATCACTATGGGTTTTCCTAGAGACCACTGGATCGGATCCTGATCCGAATGCTTTGATATGACTTCTTGGCTTGACATCAGATCCACCTCGTCACTATGGACTTGTCTGCTGAACTGACGTAATACCCGTGGCTGGCTACCATCACAGATCTCCTCTGTTCTTCTTGTTTCATGCTGTGGGACCTCACCTTTGCCAGCAAGGCCACTGTGCATGACCTGCTGTCTTCTGGTTTCCCTCACAAGCATACTCGTGCTCTTCCCTGAACGCAGAACCTGATAAGCATATGCTGCAATGTCCACACAGTAAATGCCTTCTAGACAAGCTTGAGCAGAGTCACACAGAAAATATGAAATAGAACTGTTAGAATCATATCTCCTGTATCTCAGTTTCATGTTGAAGCCATGATTATAACCTTCCTCACAGGAGTTCATAACTAGGTCTTTGTTTTCTGAAGGCATGTCTAATTCATCTTGAATGTTCTCCATGGAGGACATAAAACTGGATTAAGATTTGCTTAAGGGATTGTAAAAAGTTGTCCTGGGGCACTGTAAAATATAATTGTCAGGATAATGCATATGTGCTTTATTTAGATTGTTTACATCATGCATGGCAGAACAAAACTCAGTACCTCAGTGGGACATATAGATACTATCCAATATAAGTAGTAAGTAATACTAATTAGACAGTTTGATTTACTTGTTCACATTGCTGAATTCTAAATTAACTTTAATAACTCAGGAGAAATATTTCAGTGTTATTATGGTCATTTCAATAAAACAACTGCACAATGAGGAGATGCTTTAAAAAAGATCTAACGAGAAAATTTGGCCTATAAGGATGACAGAGCTTGGTTATTATAAGCTGTTTTAATGCAATCACATGAATCACCATGGCATGTGGACCTTGTGCTCAGCTCTTGTTATCTAATTCTGGCCATCCCATCTCCAGCATCCCCCACATCTTCCCTCCCACTCCCTCCAAATGAGAGGCTTTTCATGTTTATCAGTTATGGGAGGAGAAACCTAAAAAGATTCATGCAGCCGAGAAAGAAATGGAAACCAAAGTCAACGAGTTAACTAAGTCAGATGTTATACTGTTATTACTATTTCTTTGGTTGGAATTCAAGTGCCTTACCTGTTCATTCATTTTGAATGCAGTTGACAGAGAAAGACAGAGATGCCTAATTAGGGTTGCTTATGTTGCTGTCTCAGGATTTTTAAAAAAATCATCTGAATTTTGTATGTATTGCACAGTGAGCTTAAACTGCATTTTAGTAATGCTGGATTAACCCTTGCTGTGACAAGTACATAAAATGGAAGCACATTATTGCTAAGTTCAATGCCAAAACTAATCACACAATGTTTAACTCAAGATATAACATAGCATTATACCTGCAAGAGAGAGGCTTCTAATGCTTAAAAAAAGTCTATTTGGATTCAGACTTGTTGACCAGATTTTCAGATGCCCTTACAGTACCTTCAGTTTTGGTTTTACATGCAGTAGAGAACTACCAGTTTGGACAGCTAATCTGTAGAAAGTACTGTGAGTAAGAAAACATCTCTGATTTTCCTGAGGCATGACAGATGCAGTCAAAAGGAGCCCTCGTCATGTCTGCCTCGGCAACACTTGCATTACTAACATGCACACCTGATATGACACTGCTATCCCTTTAGCACTATGTCCTATCTGCAACCTATTTTGTCTTACTGTTATTCCAATACAATTTTGGGGTTTATGGCTATTGTTATTTCTTTAATTTCTTGTGCTGTTCATTGCAGTATATTTACAAAATATATATATTCAGAATCATAGTCTCCCCAACTGGAACTATACTATTGCAATGAACTACCCCTTATTTCCTGGAAATATTGCCTGTGCATAGAAGCTTTATAAAGCTGAAATTTGATTTTACAATGTGTAGCATTTCTGAAAACACAACTATACCTATGATGTAAAATGGACAGGCAGAGTGTGCATCTGTTTTTACATTAAAAAGTCATAGTGAATTGTTTTTAAATGGAATATCTTGAACATGAAATATGAAAATAAGAAGGGATGGAATTTTTGTTTTCTACTGATCAACAGCTTTTGGGAACCAACAACACAACACAATAGCTTCAGTTAATGTCCTGTACCTGAAAATCCTAACACAGAGTGACTGAATGTACTTGCCAGAGGAGGTACTAATTTACTGAAAAGTTTTGCATATTGTTTTTAAAAATAGTCTGTAATTTCATTCTTGCAAAATTATTCAGCATCAAGTGTTCTACACCTGAGTCTAATTTTGCTGTTGCTGACACACCATATTGGAGGTAACTGTAATTATCTCCACAGCTAGATTTAGGAGATAGCCAGAAAAAAAAGATTTTTTGCCATCCAATAGTATATGTATTATAATCTACAATCAAGATGGCCTTCCCAGTACAAATCATTCCTTGGAGAACTGGACAATCAAAATGTGCCACTATATATATGATTTTTTTCCCCACCATATCCTGATCATAACATTGTTACCCAACAAACAGTATTTTACAGGATGCTGAAAATTGCTTTTTCCCCCTTTAGTTATTTTCCTCTCTCTGTTATGTGTAGTTTTTTTCAGGGCTATTGCTTTTACAGAATATTTTTTATGTACTAAATGTGTTTTCTGCCTCTAATCCCAAACCATCTAAATGATGTTTTATTGGAAACCAAACTGACTGCACTCTGGTGGCAAACATTCATAAAAAAATTTATAAAGTGAGGAAAAAAGGAACAATATTAGGGGCCAGCGTAAAGATGCTCAGTTATTTGACAATATTTCAAAGCAGTAACTTTTTTCAGAAGCACAAGTGTGGTCAGTATTATCTGGACCAACCCTGGTATGAATGGTGGATATTGATTAAATCTTGATGATTTAAAAATCTGTGCTCTACAGTTGCACTACGTTTATTGCAAAGGGACATTTGAATGGCAACAACCCATTTTCAAAAGGTTCTAAATGTCATCATGCCATGAATGAGACTTTCAGTGCATGTGCTGAGACAATCAATACCGGTCATACTACTTCGAGCAAGAGATCAAGTGGACATAGAATATTTTTTTCCCAAAAATTTACATGACCATTCATAACTACAGGAGGCGTTGGAAGGAGGATCCGGTGAATTACAATCCTATCAGCTTGACCTCCACATCAGGCAAGGTCTTGACTGAGCAGATCCTCTTGAGTGCCAACACATGGCATATGTGGGACAACCAAGAGATCAGGCCCAGCAAGAATGGGTTTAGGAAAGGCAGACCCTGCTTAACTGAACTGGCCACCTTTTATGACAAGGTGACTCAGTAGATGAGGGAAGGGTTTGGGATGTTGTTTAAGTAGACTTTAGTAAAGACTATGGCACTGTCTCCCACAGCATTCTCTTGGAGAAGCTGACAGCCCATGACTTGGACAGGTGCACTCTGCTGGGGTAAAAACTGCCTGTGTGGCTGGGCCCAGAGAGTGGTGGTGAACGGTGTTATGTCCGGCTGGCAGATGGTCACTATCGGGATTTCCCAGGCTCAGTATTGGGCTCATTCATGGTTCATGTCTTTATCTATAATCTGGATGAGGGGATCAAGTGCACCTTCAGTCAGTTTGCAGTTGACATCAAGTTGAATGGGGGCTTTAGAAGCTGGATGATAGGAAAGCTCTGAAGAGGGATCTGGACAGGCTGTATTGATGGGCTGAAGCCAATTGTATGACATTCAGCATGGCCAAGTGCTGAGTCCTGCCCTTGAGCCGCAACAAACCCACGTAATGCTGGGGAGAGGACTTGACTGGAAGGGTGCCTAGAGGAAAAGGACCTGGGAGTGTTGGTTGACAGCAGGCTGAACATGTATTAGCAGGGTGCTCAGGCGACCAAGAAGACCAATGACATCCTGGCTTGTACCAAAATTAGTGTTGCCAGCAGGATCAGGGCAGGGTTTGTACCCCTGTACTTATCATTGGTGAGACCACATCTCAAGTACTGTGTCCAGTTTTGGGCCCCTTACTACAAGAAGGACACTGAGGTGCTTGAGCATGTCCAGAGAAGGGCAATGAAGATGGTGAAGGGCCTGGAGCACAAGTCTTATGAGGAGTAGCTGAAGGAGCTGGGATTGCTTAGCTTGGAGCAAAGGAGGATCTGAGGAGACCTTATCGGTCTTTACAACTACCTGAAAGGAGATTGTAGCAAGGTGGGGGTCATTATTATCTCTCAAGTAAAAAATGATAAAAAAAAGTGGAAATGGCCTCAAGTTACATCAGGGGAGGTTTGGATTAGATATTAGGAAAAATTTCTTGACTGAAAGTTTTGTGAAGCATTGGAACATGCTGCCCAGGGAAGTGGTGGATTGACTCCATCCCTGGAGTTACTTAAAAGACATGTGTAGATGTAGCACTTAGAGACATGGTTTAGTGGTGAACACAGGGGTGCTGTGTTAATGGTTGGACTAAATGATCTTAGAGGTCTTTTTAAACCTTAACAGTGATATGATTCTATAAATATTAAAAATAGAACTGATGAAATCTAGCATGAACAGTAAAAGAAGTAAAATCAGTAAAGTGAAACAGCCCATTTAAGCACATTAAAAGTGAAACAGCTCATTTAAGCACATTAATAGGAATAAACAAATTTTATTATTCAACAGAGGTATGAAAGATAGGAAATTACATACTTAATAGGTGTAGTGGTTGAGTGACCAACACTCATTTCATGACATTAGGATTAGAGGGGGATGGAAGCCCATAAACAAAACCTGCAAGTATGTTTTAATAAGTAATTCCCTGGGCTTTTTTATAATGATGCACTACATTTAGATCATGTTTATGGAATTTTTATATTATGCTTTCTTTCATTTTTAGTTCTTTCTGTCACAGATTAAATTCAGTATGGGCCCAAATGATTAAACTAAGAATAAAGAAATCTCACTTGGATCGTAACGTGATCTTGTTTTTCTTACATTACTGTGAAAACTCTACCCACTAACTGCAGAATTATTTTCTCCTTTAGTCCAAACCTCAATATACTATATACTGGATCTGAATGAAAAAAAATTCTACTCATTTAGATACTTCTACAAAATAAAACTATTTCACCACGAAAGATTAAGATGTCCTTATGTTATGTACCACCAAGAGGTTCAAATTCTGTGAAGAAACAAGACAGTGTTTTGGCAATTTAGCAATTTCTAGCTTGTCAGACAGCCTGTGATAAATGTCCAATTCAGCTGGGAGGTAACATAGCTTTAAGATTTTTTAATGGCAAGTTTAGTTTTATTTCAGTGAAGCACCAAATAAAAGAAAAAAAATTAAAAAATCCCAAACTTTAAACATTTCTAAAACCCCTGACAGTGCAGATTAATGTGAAAATAAAGAATGCTGAGTGACAGGTAAAAATTTGGACCCAGCAGCTGGTGCTATCAATAGAAATTATATCCATAGGGAAAAAACATCCATTAAAAGTGTGCATGTGGCTCCATAGACAGAGACTCCCTCAAACCATGCACTAAAAAGCTCTTGAGTAAATATCACGTTGAAGCATTTAAAGAATAACAAAATTATGAACAGAAGAAAATATTCGAACAGATGCCTAAAAGAAAGAAAAATGACCATGTTCATATACAGTTACTTGCCTCCTTATTTTCCAAGATTTAAAAGAAAACTCCTAAATACATGCTTCATGTACTGTCAAAGAATAAACATAAATAATCAGAAAACTCCATATAATATGTTGTCAAATAAAATTCTAAACAGTATATATATAAACACTTCAAAATCCTCTGAACTTTGCTATTGAATACCATTTCTAAGTAGATAAAGCAGGGCCATATTTGAATGTCTTACACTATTTATGTGCAGTCTCTATCATTTCAGTTTATGAGAGTTTGGGATATCTATAATTTTAACTTCTGCAAATTATTTCTAAGAACAATCAGAAATGTAAAATAGATGATGTGGTATAAAATCGCCAGCCATGTGTTCCAGTAGTGGAACTATTCATCCAAGAAACAGGTATAAGTTCAATTTGTCAAAGTTAAATGACAGTCATTTTGCAGAAATTAACTTTTCTTTGTGCATTGTTGACTGTGAATGGAGATCATTATTTTTCATTGCCTAGATAGTGATGCAATTTTCAAAGCTAAATGAGCATTAAAAACATTCATTCTATGCTTCTGCAATGAACAATCTAAGATACCTAATGGCAAACCGAAACATTCCCTTTAATCTTTATGAACATATTGTATCCTCTTGAGGTTAAAATGAGAAAGGAGGGGATAAGCTCACTGTATTTTTGATAAATGTTTCCCTCAGAAACAGGCCAAGTCTTATATGTGCAGATGAAGCAGCCTGCCTGACTGCCAATCCCTAAGGTCCAGTCATCCTGATGACTGTTCCACAGTTTCTTCCCCTTGGGCAGGCCAGTCTCTTCTCATTCCTCTGCTTTATTGGAGACAAAATTTTGGTGCCAATATAGAGAAGAAATATGTTTCACCAAAGGGCACAATTTAAACACATATGAATGGGTTTCCAAGTATTTGCCTTTGATATCAGCTCACGTTCTAGTTATGCTCCTCTACAACAGCAGCAGAAACAGGTGACTATACTAACAGACTATTTTCCCATAGGTGTACTGGAAATCTATGTCCTTTCAAAATACTTTGCTAGTGAGTAACAAAAGACAGTGTGAAGCCATAAGATTTTAATAGCAATGTAGTATAAAAATCAGCATATAGCTAACCCTGCTAACTAATAACTAATGTGACTGGTGCTAAAAGTGGATCATCTTATATACCAGAAAAAAAATCCACAAAATAATAGTCATTAAAGAACAGCATAAGCATTGAACCACAGATTATAAGAGAAGTCATTCAAGGAATGAGCTCAAATATCTTTTCTGTAAGACCCTTTCCCAAACTACATTAAGAGAAGATTTATAGAGGAATGCTGCCTATGGCTGATTACGTGTCTCCATCTATGTGGAGTGTTTGTTTAAACAAAAAAAAAAACAAACAACCAACCACAAAAATATAAAGCTATTCTGCAGGGTGGTTTAAGCATCTGTGTGAGCAGCCTAGTGCCACTGAAACACTGCAAGGTACAAAGCAGTATTTTCTTTTGGAAAAGTTCTTTCTCTGTCTTCCCACTCTAAAGGAAACTTAGAACAAGAAAAAAAAAAAAAAAAAAAAAAGAAAAAAAAAT